>PVKE010028292.1:0-21021 GCA_004027555.1 Craseonycteris thonglongyai | reverse complement strand
AGGACCGAGGATCGAATCCCGGCTCCGGCCCAGGCAGGACCCACGTGCTGAACTGGGGAGTTCCCACAGTTCGGTTCTCTAGCTGTCTCTGTCTCTGTCTCTCTCTCTATCTGTCAAAAAGTAAAATAGAAATAACTATGCACTGAAGACAAAAAGATAATTTCTCTCTATAAATGTGAAAAGATAAAAAAAAAACAAAAAAAAAAACAAAGAACATTTAGAGCATGCCCAGCCCATGGAATCTACTCACTTAGTTCACCAAAATGGTTATTCAGCATGTCCATCCTCTTAAAGTACCCCACTCACTAACAACAACAATCAATAAAATGAAAAGGAGAAAGAAGTTATAAACATAAGTTATTCTATTTCATTGCAGAAAGCAATGGAAGAATTAAGTAAATACTTATCAAATAGCTACATTACTTTGCACTTTGTAGACTCAGCCTTTGACTGCTAGATAAAATGTCTTGCAGCTGATGAGGCTGAGACTCCTGCTTTGAATAGAGTTGTGCATGTATTCAAAGTCTTACACAGTTAAGTTAAACTGTTTGCAAATTGAAAACTGAAAGGATTTGTGTCTTATTCTTTTTGTTTAGGAACAATTTCACAGGCATTTAACTCCCTGGATAAGTTGCTATTCACAATACCAAACCCAAAATCATATGAGTCTTTAGGCAACTCTGACACTATCAAACACTTCATATTGCACTACAATACATCATATGGCTACTAAATAAATATTTGTTTAATGAATGAATACATGAATTCAGTTCATGAATTAAAAAGGTGATCATATCATCTTGTATTTGTATATTGCTTTATGATTTTTTAAATGCTTTCACAATTATCCTCACAAAACCACTTTTTATAAAGAAGAAATTAATTCAGCTTGTTGGTTTCTCCTTGAAAGCTTTGAAGTCACTGAGAATGTCCTTGGCCTAAAGTGAAAACTATAGTAGAGATGTGCTAGGCAGTTTGAATACGTAATTAGAAAAACAAAATAAAACAAACAATAAAATATATACAACAAGTTTAATAAAAAATAAAAATAAACTAGGAAGGAAAACTGTGGTTTAATAGATTATGCTACTATTATTTTTATACACTCTGACACAGAGTTGATTCCTAAACCAGATTCCATCTCCCAAGTAATGTTTACTGTCATGTGTGAGTATCTGTGTGTGCATACACATGCACAGATATACATATATATATATATATATATTTCTATAGCTTTCCTATCTTCTCTAGAAATATAACCAGAAAAACTAGAGTCATAAATATTTTATCCAGAGCTTCAGTACAGCTAGTCAAGATGGCAGCCGTTCATTCAGCTGGACGGTAGAATCTTGTATGTTTTTTCTCCTTGAAGCCATGGCCTTGACCCAGCTGAATGTCAGTAAAAGTAGCGGTGGGCAATGCTCCTAGATTATTTATCTAAGGGGACCACAAACTGGCCCTTGCATGTAACCCTCCTTCTTTGCTAACACTGTGGGTGACAAAAAGTCTTCCTGGAGGAATGAGAGGCAAAAAGACACAGATGAAAATTCACTCCAAGTTCCCAGACACTCCAGCATTCCATTTTGTCCCAAGAGCTCAGACATCAGCCCTGACTGTAAATTGTTGTGTGTTCTAAGTAGACTAACCAGATGTACCATTTTAAATGGGACAGGCAGAAAACAGTGGGACTGTCCCCTTTCAAACGGTCCATGTGGTCAGCTTACTGACACTTTGAGTTTAGCCCAGTGAGACAACCGGGGGTGGCGGACCTATGGCACGTGTGCCCAAAGTGGCAAGCGGAGCAATTATTTCAGCACGCGGAGCTGTGAATACCATTTAAAAAATTATTGTTTATGCTCTTATAGACATAAAAATAATCAATACCTCTATCTCACTCGATGGGTTGGCACACGAGTCGAACGAGTATACTCCTATTTCATAAACTTTGGCGCTCAATCGTCAAAAGGTTCGCCACCCCTAGGCTGACCAGATGGACCATTGGGAATGGGACAATACCATTGTTGCTGTTTTCCCATTTAAAATGGTACATCTGTCTGGTGAACCTAGTTCTAAGGCATCTTATGGAGAAGAACATTTCAGATGTATACGCTGATAGATGTTACATGAGGAAGGGTGACTCTTAAGTTAGCAGTAAGTGAATTATTGAATTCCTTGTTTATCTGTTTTTGTTGTTGCTGCTGTTATTATTTATTTGCTTTCTGGAACAGTTTCATTCATTAAACACCCTTACAGTACAATGGGGCTATAATTAATTCACAGAAAAGTTAAAAAAAAAAGGTTCACCGGAAGTGTCTAAGCTCCTGAAAAGAGGTGTTTCTAACCATGTAAGTCCTGCTTCAGTTTCCTGTGCATGGGCTTCACAGGCCCCTCGGCCATAATCAGGCTCCTCCAGATCATATTCTCCTGAAACCATAAATGCAAAAGAGATTTAAAAAAGGAGACTAAAGAGAGAAACAGAAGCCAGGTGGTAGTTGGGAAAAACCATTTGGGCTTCTCAGACACCTAGTAAGTTTATCGAAATATGCTTGAAAACGAAAAAGAAAGCCATTCTAAAGCTCAATGCAAGGGGGAAGGTGATTTGGGAGAAGAAACACTTAGAATCAGAGGATTTGAGCTTCAGGTTTCTGTCCTGCAACCTAGTAGTGGCTTGGTATCTTTAGGCAAATCATTTAATCCCTCTGAGCCTCAGTTTACTCATCTGGAAAATAGGGGTACTAATATTATGTCACAGTTTTGGTGAGAATATGATGCATAACAACCTGAAAAGTCTTCATAAGCTATAAAGGGATGTCAAAACAGATGTTATTATCAGTGGTATATTTTGATAACATGCAGCCTTTTTATTATAAAAATAATACATGTGCATTGCAGAAACTTTGACTATTATATGAGTTGTTATGCAGTGATAACATGACTGATAGATTCTGGAATTATGTGCAAGTCCTAGTAAGTTTGAAGCATCTACCTTATAACATTGGGGTTTGACTCCCTGCCTATCAAGAAACTGCTTTGGGGGAAGCTGGGATGGCTCAGCAGATTAAGCGCTCGCTTTGCAGCCCTAGCCCATGCGGACCCATGTGCTGGACTGGGGTGTGCCCCCAGTTCAGTTCTTGCCAGGACCTATGTGGGAGGCTCCCGGCCCAGTTCCTGCCCTGCGCAGCCCCGCGCCCACCTGTGGAGTGAAACTATACGGAAAACTAATGTCAACTATGGTGACTGTTCTGGGCCCTCCCCCTTCTCTCTGTCTCTCTCTATCTGTCTCTCTCTCTCTGTCAAAAAAACCAATACAAATAAATCTTAAAAAACAACAACAACAACAAACTCTGCTTTGGATCTCTGGGTGACTACAAACTGTCCATAATACCATTTAATGAGTTTCCATGAAAAGACTCCTCAGAAGTAACCAACCAGCAGAACTGCAGGTGCCCATAAAAACTGTTGGGTGGCCTGTGTCCTGAAAAGAGACCTCTGGGTTAGAAATTAGGGGACAGCTCTCTAATCCCAATCCTCTGTTAACTCTTTCCTGGGGCTGAGTTTCCTCATGTGCAAAATGACCTATTTAAAGAGAGATTCTTGGGTAGATGCCTGATATGGTTTTCATGAGTCTTGGCTCACTCTATTGTTTCCTGTGCTCTTTAAGCACCAATAGAAAACAATCAGGAAGGTGATACCTGCTTGATGTCAGATGAGAGCACTCCCCACATTATTTCCAGGTGACTTCAGGAGCATCACTCGAACATCACTGTCACTCCGTGTCACCTATAAGATGGGGGAGGGAACTCAGTCAGTAAAGATTATAAGGAACATTTTGTCACCCAGCTTAAAATATCTCCATATTCCTCTCATTTTCCTTGGGTGCACAGATAAAACCTCAAATATGGCTAGAAAGCTGGAAATGTAAATTGGTTATAGATTTTTTTCTGGAGAATAAGAGGTAGATGGATTAAATGGAAAGCAGGGAATTAAATGAGAGGAGGCAAGAGGAGCAGTTGTTGAGAAGAAGCAGAATTCCTTTTACCTCTAAAGGGAACAATAATATGTTACAGCGCATTTAAATGTTGCTTTAGACAGTGAAATTTAGCTTAGATGGGACCTTCAGAGTGTTCTGGAATGAAAAGTTCTTAATTAGAGTGTTTAAATGCCAACATACAGATTTAATGTTCGGTTCTTTGACCTGAAATCAGCATCAGTCTCTACCCTGATGAAAGTAGCATTTACAGAGAATTTGGACCTTGCCAGCCTTTGCCGATTTAAGGCAATTTACTGAAAATTTGGTTCAGATCTTATAAGAAGAACACAGTAAAAGGGAGAACGCTTTTCATCCTTTCAAACTTGTCATTAAGAATATCTGCTGTCAAAATGTTGTGTTAAGTATTAAAATGTGATCCCTCAAAATACAACGGTTTTACTTTCATTTCAGTGTAAGAACAGTATACATTAAGCTCTGAAAGAACTGAGGGCCAAAAAAAGGAAAGAAAAAAGCAATAATTACAAAGGAATTCTTAAAAGTGTAAGAAAACTAAAAAGTTGGTTTCTTAGGAACATACTGAAATATAAATCAAAAAGTTAATTTGCCAAAGTGACACTGATCTTGTGATATTACTGAAATAGTTTTCCTGACTGAAACAGAAATTAAAGAGAGACTGAGGTACTGACATTAAGTTCTACGTAAATATTCTGGTTATTTCATAGTAATTGATTGTAGTTTTACTGGAAACTTTCTCCTCTTAGTTCTTAAAAGATTTTACAGCCTCAATTAGCACTTTTATTCCTAATAATCAATATTGATTTTACTGTATTTATTTTTAGATTTAAAAATTTTACCTAAAACTCAAATCTTAACTGTTTTTAAAGTAACATATCTTGTTAAAAATCAGAGTTATTGGGTAGATACCTTCATTGCCATCTGGAAAATGGTAAATTTCTATTTATTTGATGTAGGTTCTTTATTCAGAAAAGAAATAGTTCTGGATAATGTGGATTTGGAATTGTTGACAAAATGTTAAACAAGAATGTGTATATCATTTTCTATCTTCTCAAAATTAGGCATCAGGAGTTATTTTTAACCATATTGTGGGTTCTAGTTGTAGCCTGGCTATTTATCTTCGTATTTCAGGATATTTGATGTGCTCAGGAGCTGATTCTCCTGCTCACAACTTCTATGAATTTTACAAGGCGCATTGCCTGACTGGAGACCACCAAGGTGGCCCTCGACGTGTTATGAGACGTCCTCAAGAGAACAGTGGGCAGTTAGGGATGAGTCCTGTTCACTCCACGTGTTGTGACAGTGAACTAGAGTTACTTATTTTTTATAGTCATAGCTTTCCCCCTCATAGTCCAGGCTTTCTCTGATAACATGTCACACCTTACAGCTGAAACACAAATACTTCATGAAAAACCTTCATTTAAATCCTGCAAATTGCTTTGTTTGACTGTTTCCTGTGATCTTTGGTGTGGTGTTCAATTTAATCTTGTTTTGAAATTCAAGAGTAGGTTTTTGGTTGTGTGCAGCATTCAGTGAGGCTAGGGAAGAAGAAAAAGGGTTTCTAAGGACCACCTTTTCCAGTCACACATTTCACAAACATTTCAGCTACCTTGGGTTGGCCAGGAAATGTCTGCTGCCACATTAGTGATGTGATAATGGGCTTCACATATCACTTGGATGTTAATAGAATGAAGTTGCTGCTTCTGAAAGCAGCTCCTTGCTCAGCTGGTGTCCTGAAGACGCACTGGATGTGCACAATGGAGTTTCTATTACTGAGGCATAAGTCAGAAATAGCCTAACTTTATCTGTATCGTTGGTGTGTGTGTGTGTGTGTGTGTGTGTGTGAGAGAGAGAGAGAGAGAGAGAGAGAGAGAGAGAGAGAGAGAGATACAGAGACAGAGAGACACAGAGAGAAATTCATCTTTGTTTAATGGGCCCACTGATATTTGAAGAAAATGAACAAAATGGAACTCGTTGCATAAAGTATTTCTAGGTCTACAATCTGCTCTGCTCTCTGACATGCAAAACTTCTAATGACCAGGGACCTCTAACTCAGCTGTAATAGCCCATCAAAGCTGCAACTTTATTCTCTCATAACAGTCTTGTGGTAATGTGATCAGTAGACATATCTGCAAACTTTTCCCCAAGCTGTGCAGATGTGGCCATGAAAGAGGCACGTATGCCATTGTGAATTTGCTACTTTGCTCTGAAAATGAATTTGGTTTCTGATTATGGCAGTGAGGCTGCCTGCTGTATAAAATTTGCTACAGGTGCACATCTTCTTAAAAAGAAAAAAAAAAAAGCCTTATCTACGAAAATCAAGAACTAAAAATGAAAATGATTCAGGGCTATTATTAATTTTATAAAGCACTCTTTGCTTTATAAAGGTATTTGCCAGAGAATAAACAAAGGATTTTTCCAGTGCCTCTATTATCCTCTTTAATTAATAATGATGCATATGTATTTTTTAGATAGACACCTGTCACAAAGTAAAACATGGACATTATTAAATAATCAACTTTATGAGGTTTTTATTTTTATATTTTGTTGTTGTTGTTGGGGAAAAATTGCAAGCCATTAATTAACTTGCTGCACATGTTTATTTAAAAATTGGGTACATATCTTTTACCTGAAAAAATTAGGCCTTGAGTTTTTGTTCCCCAAAATAAAATGTATGGTTTCTAAAACTTAATTTTGAGTGTTTAACCTATTTCTCCGCTGAGGAATATGGGCTTGTGAACAGCGTACATTCTTCATATCGCATTCAAAATCTAATCTAGTTTTTCTAGCAATCACATGGATAGGTGTAAACAGATAAACAGTCACCATACACCATTGACTGCCACGGCTCATTTTTCATCTTTTGAAATAAAAGCCCAAGGGAATTTTCGTCAGGATAAATTGGAGATAAAATAAGTTCTCTATTGAAGTGAATACTTTGAACGTGGCAGATTTGTAGGATATTTTCTTTTGCTTTTGAATCCCTTTAAGATTTAGAAAGCTCTGCAGAATTAGAATTTTGGTTACTATATACAGTATTTATCTGACCCGGAATTGAAGAACAGTTTTTGAGCCAGAACTGGAGTTGTTTTGGTTTTTGTACTTTCAGATATATTGTCAGGCCTAACATTAAATTTAACCATTATAAATTAGTTGACTTTTCCCTTAATTAGCCACAGCTACATTCCTATATAAAAACTGAAAATATGAATACTTACATTTCCCTCCAAAGGAATCTAATTACATTATTATTTGAAATTGTATCTCCTGAGTGATTCTTTGAACAATACTGCCTGTGTTTTCTTCCTCCATGCAGACCAGTCATAAATAACACAGTCTACATCAAGACAAACAGGACATTCAGCATGTTTTTCAATATAGAAAAAGGCAAATTGAAAAAAGCAAACAAACCAAATCTCTGTATTTGTAATAAGCTTCTAGGCCACTTTAATATAGCATTCACAGTAGATACGCACGTTGTTCATTGGAGTATTTTAAATTTTTTCTCATACAATGCCATGTGTCAAATATCCAAAGAAGGTAAATTACTCACAGGGAGGAACCTAAAAACAAAACAAAACAGAAATATTGAACTATGTCTAGTGACATCATGAGAATAAAATACTCAGTGAATAATACTGCTACTACTACTAATAAAGGAAACATAGTAGCTGAATTAGTGGTCATATTAAAAATGAGCTTTCTTATTTAAGGTAAAAAAAATACCCTATCAATTCTGATCCATCTTTCCTATTTAAAACAAAATAAAACGTTTCTTTAAAACAAAATAAAACAATGCTTCTAGCAAATCTGTCAAGACATTTTAAATCCTACATGAGCTACACTGGAATAAAATAGCATTATAAAGAATTTTGAATGGCACAACTACAGAATTATTACCCACTGAGTTATAAAGAATGGCTGCCACTCTAGTTTAAGGTTTATTTCTTTTTCCCCCATAGCCAATGTTTAACCCATCTTAACAGTTTGGTAAAGCCAGATGCATTAGTTTTACCTTTCCAAAAGAATTCTGTTTAGAGAATTACATTGCAAGCATGGTGACACACATTGCTCTTAAATACAAGCTTCTTCCTTTTCCGAAATCCAATTTCTTGCTATATTTATTTATTTCTTGAAGGATGACTTACATTCCCTTAAACAAACAAACAAACAAACAAACAATAAACAAAACTCTTATACATGCTTTATGCCATGGGGGTGTAAATAACACCACGGGAATTCAGATACACATCCTTTTCCCATTCCTTTCCATTCTCAGTGCCAACTTTGCTCAATAAACAATGACCTTCAGCTTAGTATGAAGGAAGCATCCAGTACATAATGCATGGAACGGTGCCCCTTGAAAAAATAAAACCCTCAGAATGGCCAAGCATGAGAATAAAACAGAAGCTCCTGAGAGCAGAATTCCAAAGGAGGTCATCTGAAATTCTTCTGAGGTGACAGCAACAACCATGGCTGAGTCAGGGAAGGTTTTTGCAGGCATGGTTTTGCTGCTCACTTTTTAAAATATCACTTAGGGGGAAGCCGGGATGGCTCAGTGGGTTAAGCGCTCACTTTGCAGCGCCGGGGACCGGGGATCAAATCCCGGCCCCGGCCCGTGCGGAACCATATGCTGAACTGGGAGCTCCCCCAGTTCAGTTCTCTCTCTGTCTCTGTATCTCTCTCTCTCTCTCTCTCTCTCTCTGTGTCAAAAATAAATAAATAAATAAATTTATAAAATCACATAAGCTTACAAAAGCAATTCAAATCACTTTAAAATATCACTTAGTAATAAGCCTAAAAGACAGTCATGAAACAAAGAGCTGAAATGGTCATAGAATTGAAGAAGGTCTGGGATCTCCTGATTCATTTCTCATTGCACATGTTCCTCAGCTTCTCCAGCAGGAAAATGGAGGCATTAATCCTGTCCACATTTCTCAAAAGCATGTTTCCAGGATTAAAGAATTCAAGGCAGCAAAGCATCAAATTGCTATTTATCTAGGACTCTTTCTAACCAGTGGGGCATCATGTAGTACACTGAAAGAGCTTATTTATTGGATCCCCAATTGAATTGGCCTTAGAGAGTTAATGCAACATCCATGGTGACAAATTTACTCACTACGAATGAATTGCATTAGTTCTATTATTTGTAAAGCACTTTCCCATCCGGAAAGAAAGTTGCAGTATAAATCCCACTCTTTTCAGTAGCGTGGCTGGAAGGTATCAACCTTTTATGAGCTAGGAAGGTCAGGATTTTTCTTCTATTAATTTGCTAAGTATTCTCCATCCCATGAGGTTTAACACATTGAAAATACGGCAGGTGACAGAGGACAAGGACAAGGGAAAAGAGCTGAGTCTTTTTGCCCCATTGAACTGTGTCACTTTTTTAATTCTGTGGAAGCCTATTTTGCAGGATTTAATGTTGCTTTTGGCTCAAAACAGAGGCTCTGAATTAACAGCCAGGAGAATCACTTTCTTGGTACTTGCTTCTCAGTATGTCTCCAAATTTGAGCATCTCAAAATTTTAGTACATTCAGCACAGTCTCAAGAGTTTCAAAATCTGAGTTTCCTTATCCCTAAGGATTTCCACAAAGGCAGTGCTATATAATGTCAAAGATATAGATATCGATGATAGATGTAGATGATAATATACTATAGATATGTAGATATAGATATATAGATATATGTACCCTTAGGAGCCCAGGGATCTGAGTTCAAGCCCTGGTGCCACCATTGTTCACTGCTTGACTTTGTTCTAATTAATTTCACCTCTGTGAGTCTCAGTGACATCCTCTATAAAATGGGAATGAGAATAGCAGCAAGTTAGAGGGCAGTGATAAGATGAAATATGACAATGCACATAAGGCTTTATCATGGTGGTTGGTACATTGTAAACCACCACTAAATGTTTGCTGTTATTGTTATCACTGGGTGGGACTTTTCAGATGTGTTACCCAAAGCTTCTGTTCAGCTCAAGAGCATCCAGTAGACACTGGTTCAGCTATCTAACATGTAAACAATGAACTGCAAACATTTTTTTGTGTGTGTGGCTCCCACTGACTCAAACCTGTTCGTTGAATTTGAAGCCCTGATTCTGGATATAAGCTGCATTCATTCACCCAGTCAGGGCCTTTGAGGATTGTTTGTGCAAGTCCCTTCAAGAACAAAAGGGAGAGTGCTTGTCTTTTGGAATGGTGACAGTACACGGAATGCCTTTAAAGATAACATAATGCGTCTCTGCACTACAGATGACCTAGTTGTGAATTTTATACAAGTTGATTCCTGATCATTGCTAACAGTTATTGAAGGCTCACCAAGAGCCAAGCATTGTGCTAAGGACTTTCTGTAAATTATCCTCACAAGATTCCTAAAAGGCAGATACTATCATTCTAAACTTTGAACCCAAAGATTCTAGCTCTGTATCCTTAATGACCATCTTAAGGTAATATTGATTGCTAACCTATGTTTTAAAAATACTAGATACTCCTCTGTACAGCCTGTTCTCTGTGAAGACTGAGTCCTTATACCTTACCACCATCGTGTGTTGAAACAAGCACAGTTGCATTTATTGGCAGTCACAATCCTTTGCACTTTTATTTGTAAGTTCCAATTTACAGACGGCTGTTATATGCTTTGTTATTTAGACCCCCTTACCTTACCAAAAAGATTGCAGCTTCTTTTTTATCATTCTAGCTGGGTGGTCACTATTACCTCCATTTTTCTGCTAAAGAGGCTGACCCTTGGCTAGAGCACACGAATGGGCCACAGCCATTCCACTTATGAACAAGTCAAGTATAGCATGAACCAAAATCTTGTGATCCAAATAAATGATGAATTTATTGCTAGTACTAAAATTGGAATAATGCAGTTCATGCATCCAAAGGAAAAGTGACTTTAAACTTGAGGGGTTTGCCATTAAACTAGAGGTGAGGTATTGCATTAGCCCTCTATAGCTATAAAAGCTCATTTCTAGCTCCTCCCAAATGCTGGGCATCATCAGACTTAGAGCTTGACTTAAGGAGGAAATTAGAATATTCTATCCAAAATAAAATAATAATAATAATAATAATAGCCATAAAAGAGGGATTGGAGTCAGGGGATTGAGGATATCTTTTCAGCTGGGCTTGCAACCCTGTCAAATGAGAGGGCTTCCTTGGCTGGGAGAGAGCTCATGTCAAAGAAGTGATCGCTGGTTTACTCGGTAAAGAGCTGGTTACTAGATAACAGGGAGGCTAAAAGCTCAATTTGGCACTAAAGTGAAAAATGTTTTTGTCTATCAGTTCTATATTTTCTACCAGCTATTTTGTATGACATAGTTTATAAGATGATCTCAGGTGAAAGAGTTCATGGACCAAAGGAAATATTTGAAGTTCCTATTTTCAGTTATTTCATATTTTGCATTGTATTCATTTTAATGCTACTCATTCTTCTCCTGTATTGAAACATCTCCAACACATGGAGGCAGTTTCACTTTAAGAAAAGATTCTGGTCCTGTTTCTCAGATGGTCCTTCAGTGATACAAACCTGTAGGACTGAGATAAATTGCTCCTGGAAACATTTTCCTCTTGGAAAATCACAGATGAGACTAAATGAGACATTTTATATATATAGTAGCAAACAGTCATAGGTACATTTCATTTTGAAAGTCCCATCTGTCTTGCAGCCCAAACAGCTTTTGACACTGCAGAATGATTGCAGCACTTCGGGACCTGAGGAGCAGTAGGGATATACTCAGGACACGGAAGAACTTGCTATATTTGTACTGGAAGGGCATTTTTCAAAAGCAAAAATATAATTAGAATTGTAATTATGTCTCTTGATATACCAGGGCTGTCCAGAAAAAATCCAGCCATTGTGAAAAGGATGAGAACAGTTACATGGCTGGATACTTTCCAGACAGCCCTGGTATGTGACCACTGTAATTTGCAAAGTATAACTTGACTACTCGCCAGCCAAGCTTATAAATTATATAACTGTGGCTCTCATAACAAAAGAGAACCAGCGAAGCTTTTTACTAAGGTTGGAGTTTTAATTGATATCATTATAACTAAAAGTTTGAACATGATGGGACTAATGGGTCTGGTGTTTTTCATTCCCTTATTATTCATTTTACATCTTTATGTCAGCTATGTGCTCAAGTCCACAGAGTCTGTAATATTTAAATTAATAATGTAAATTTAACTATTACCATTAAAGCAAAGAGCTAATTAGGTCCCTGCTTGCTGACTGGCAGTATGATGCAATGACTAAAATGGTTTGAGCTGATAGCTAACACTGCCAGGAAAATATGAATCGAGTTCACTTGAGATTAAACAACCTCTAAGACTGTAAAGGGGGAAGGGGCGAACAAAAAGTGTCTCGTCTAATTTTTCTAAAATGAAAATCCACAAAGAGACACATCAAGCAGCTGAGAGCAAGTTTTCTCGGATGTTATGCAATTATTTTGTGCCTTCTATTCCATGGCTTTTCTTCTAAGCACTTGGAGATGCGAGTTTTCTCAGTCATCACTTAGAATGTTGTCTTTTTCCCACAGTTTTCACATTCTAAGCCAGAGAGGCCAACAGATTGAACTTTACCTGTTTTATAAACACCTCTTTTAAATAAGCCCTAGCATTTAAGAGGGAGAGAGAGAGAGAAGGAAAAGCTTGAATGGCATCTCTCTTTCTTCCTTCCATTTCTATTTGGTTTTTCTGAAATGAGAATAATGGCAGAAAGAGAGGAAGAAAGAAAGAAAATAAAAAGCTAGAATGGCATCTCTCTCTCTCTCTCTCTCTCTCTCTCTCTCTCTCTCTCTCTCTTTCTCTCTCCTCCCTTCCTCTTCTCTCCCTCCCTCTCTGTCATTATTCTTATTTCAGAAAAACCACCAAATGCAAATGGAAAGGAGAGTCAAAATAATGCTTATTTCAAATTCAGGTAAGGAGAATCTGTCCTGGAACTTGAGGAAGTAGAAAAATGTTGCATAAAGGCGTTAAGCACATACTACATTTAATAGAGGAAAAGCCTTTATGCTCGTCAGAAACAAAGCAAGTCTTTCTCGCACTGGGTTTTTATTTGAAATGAGTTATCAGCTCGCTCGCTGCTGCGGACTGCGAGCTGCAGGAGCTGCTTCCAGACCGTGGGGCAGCCCCGCGTCTCCGCTTTCTCTCAGCTGTGACACAACACTACTAGTACAATCTAATGGGAAGCCAGGCTGATGCACTCCTGCCTGAAGATACAAGGCAATAATATAATTGCATATCAAGTAGAAAAAGAGGACTTGGCTCAATATGCTTTTAAAAAATAAGCTTTGAATGTTATAAAAGATGAACATGGTGTTCGCTGAGGGATAAGTTCCATATGTTGTGTGAAATGACTCCGTTTTTAAGAACAATGCTTTTACTTTAAGAAAACTGATTGTTTAATTGGATTGCTACAGCCTAACCACTAAATTAAGAATACTTTCTCGTAGCAAATTGACTTCTGCTCTTCTATATTCTCAACCCCTCCCTCCTTTTCTCCCCATTTCTAAAATGTCATAGCATGGTTCCCCAAGGATAACTTGTTCTGGTGTTCTGGTTGTCCATCATTGCAAAAGGCTTTCCCATGACCAATATTGCAGAACCCCTTACACCAAAGACACTTTTTTCTTTTTGCCTTTATCTCTAGCCTGGCAAGAAACTAGCACTAACGTGAGACAGAATAAGAGTTTTAATTACTAAAAGGCTATGTTGGCTAAAGGTATTTGCCAAATTATTCTCCTGAAACTTGTCTACAGAGAATCAGTGGTTTCTGTTTCAGACAAAAGGTTACATTCTATATTTAAAAATTGGAGTGTTTAATATTGCTAGAGTCAATGTTGCACAGTGGTTCATAAAACTATCAGCTGCTATCTATTGAGAGGCTACTATGGCTTCATATGCACAATGTGATCTAATCCTCAAGACAATTTCATGTCTGGCTTTGAAGTCAAGAATATCAGTTGCATTGCTTTGGAATCTAGTCTTATCTTATAAAATGGGATAAATTAAATAAAAGCATAGCCTGTTGCCTTCAATAAACAGTGCTATTGTAACCATTTAGCAGGAAGCCTGAAGTCATTGTTCCTGTGCTACTAAGGTTTGGTAGCTATCCCCCCAAAAGTCATCCACCCATTATACTCATGTTTGAAGAATAAAATTGGCTGGCCATTTTGAAAATCACTCCTTTTAAAAGGACACTGTTGGGGAAGCTGGGATGGCTCAGTGGGTTAAGCGCTCCCTTTGCAGCCTCGGGGACCAAGGATCGAATCCCGGCCCCAGCCCGTGTGGACCCATGTGCTGAACTGGGGAGTGGCCCCAGTTCAGTTCTCACTGGGGTGAGACCCCAGTCCAGTTCCTGCCCTGTGCAAACCAATGATGTGCAACTATGGAGAATGTTCTGGGCCCGCCCCCTTCTCTCTGTCTCTGTTATCTCTCTCTCTCTCTCTCTCTCTCTGTCAAGCAATAAAAATAAATCTTTAAAAGAACACTGTATTAGAAAGCATTGAAATTTGTTCTTTCAAATCTTCTCCCAAGTGAATGTTACTCCAGAACCCTTCTGAACATTCCCAGTGCGTCCTCAGAATTTGAGTTACTCATATTCCATTGAGTGTGTACAGCAATATGAATTTAACCACACTTCTATGGGTAGATATTTAGGTTGTGGTCAATTAAAAAAATGACTTTTAATAGTATTGTGGTTAACATAGTTATATTTATTTTGCCCCCTACACTCTGAATGATTTTCTCAGAAAGGATTCCCAGAAATAAGATAGATGACTGTGTTAAGAAAAGTGAACATTTTTATGGACCCTGGTATATGCATATAATGCCCATGTGCTTTCCAATTGACAATGTGTTGCGTGAATGGAGTTTTACCCACTTCTAGCATAAGCTTGAGTTCTTTTCTCTTACAGAAATTCTCTAATTCAAAAATATTTGCTAAAATATAACACTATATCAAATGAAGTAAGTGCCTGTTGGAGGATACAATAACGAAATACAAGTAAATTTATGTACTCAAACTCCGGCTCGTCCTTGGATGTTGGCAGACAAGGGAGAATTGACATGCTAGATGGATAAAGGAGCGATACACTGGGGTGAAAAAAAAGAAGCAAAACCAGATTAGCTCACAGGAACCCTGAGAAGTAAGAAGTAGCTAACACTGAAGGTCTCACTGTAAGCCAGGTCTGTGCTCAGCTCTTTACATGGATTGTTTCATCAAATCCTCCTCAAATCTCCATTTTATGGCTGAGAAAACTTTACCAGCATCTGAAAGTGAAATTTCCAGTGGGTGTCGGACAGTCCATAGTAATCAGCTCAACTATCCTGTTTTGCACCCAGAGTAGGAAGCACAGTACTTTCTCCAAAAGCCGTGTGAGGCGTGGGGATGGGAGAACAAGAATGTTTGTCATGGGCAATGTGTGAGAAAGGCCCCTTTGTGTGCGGTTTCCTTTGTCTCTCTTCCCATGCCTTTGTCCAGCTAAAGAACACAAGGTGCTGTAACATTTTGTAGGTTTTACCTCTGAGGCTGATGTCACCAAAGCAGCTGAAGTATTGAATTTACCCCTGTACCAATCAGTATCCTGGGGTCTTTCCATTGATTTTACTTCTGAGTTCACAGGAAGACCCAGTGTGCTACTTTGACTCAATGCTGAGATGGAGTTTTTCTGGGAGAATCGGGATGGAGATAAGAAAAGGGAAATTAAGGGGGAAAGATGAAGGGGGAAATGGAAGGGGAAATGCAGCAGGCTAGCTTCAAAGGTATAACTTATGAGGTAGAACGAGCTGAAATATCTTACATGCTGCATTTCAAAATAGAAACAGCCCTATCTCATTAAAATTTTACTTTGTAAAGTCTGATTGTCATCAAAGTAAAGCCCAAGCCCCTTAACGTGGTGCCTACACTCCTTCAGCGTCTTCCTGTCTCCAGTGGCCACTGTTTGCCCCTCACAAGATATACTCCAGTCTCACCTGTCCACTTTCACTTCTAAAATTGTGCAGTTATCTTGCCTTGAGGGCTCTGCACCTACTGATGCCTCTGACTTTAAGGACTTTCTCTTCTTCCTCCCTGGCTTGACTACCTTAAACGCTACTTCTTCCAGGAAGCCCTCCCTGACCACCAAGGCTGGCCTGTGTACTCTGTTCTTATCCAGGTGCTTTTCCTGCTGATTGAAATTCCCTTTTACAGATCTGTTCCCCCACTAGGCTGGCAAGCTGCTTGAGGGTAGAGACTCTGTCCTATTTGGGGTTTTCGTGTTCATTCAGTGTTTGGCTCAGAGAAGGCATTTGGTGTTCGTTATTGTGGAAGTCCTGGCTGAGCCTGCTGCTTTAGATGAAGTATGCATACACCAAAATGTGTTGCCTGCATAGAGATTAGTATCTCATTCCTATGTTTGTCTCACGGAATTGTAGGCTGTCTGCACACCTATTGCTACCACACAGCTCTCCATCTCTACTCTCCCTTCTCGCTCTCTTGTTAAGCATCATTGTTGAACTAGCATCTTGCCTACAACACTGTTCTATGCCCCGAAGTCATTCCTTACACATCCACACTGCATTTATCCAGACACCACAGCTACTTCCTCTGCTCACTGTTCTACACAACCGTGGTAAGAAATTGGTATAGGCCAGCGATGTCCAGCCTTCTGGCTTCCCAGGGCCACATTGGAAGAACTGTCTTGGGCTACACATAAAACACGAATGATAGCTGATGAGCTAAAAATAAAGGAGTTGAAAAAAAAAAAAATCTCATAAAGTTTTAAGAATTTGTGTTGGGCCTCCTTCCAAGCTGTCCTGGGCTGTAGGTTGGACCTGCCTGGTATAAGCTTGAACGTGGATGACCATGTTCTATCCTCTCTTCATTCTAAATAGCCAGGTTTGGGTCCTCATAATGAGTTTGGGAATCCACAGGAAGATTCTTCAGAACCACCTGGAACTGGAGAAAGGTATGCATTTTTGTTGCACATTTCGTTTCCAAAATTCAGCTAACACCTGAAAACATATACACCAAATGTATTATAGAAGCAACATATTCTTCTTGAGGTTACTGTGATCCTCTCCAAGGCCTTGCAAACCATCAGTGAAAAACACAACATACACTTTCAAAGAATTAAAATGGCTCAACTTCAAAGACTGGCTTCATTTAGAGCCACCTGGCAATATTTCCTCAGTTCTCTCTGGATAAAGAGTGGGAACCATTACTTACCACCGAGCTGCAACCCTCCTAACCCATAGCTTGTTACATTAAGGTAAGAAAGTTTTATGTGTATGATTTGTGAAGTTCTCTTAAGCAGACAGTGCTATATAAATGTGAAATGCTGTTATTAATAATAAAGGTTGGCTCACCTAAGAATACTGTAGAATTAAAGTAATGAGATTCTATTTTTAGTCAGACTTGCCAATAACATGCAAGTATGATAAGGCTGTGATTTAAAGCTCACTTTAACCTTCCATTGCTCTGAAGAGTACATTTTCTGAGCCGCCTACACAGCAGTCAGGCACCCAGAGCTCTATTAACACTAATGGTGGGACCACACTTGAATCCCAGCATGCCCCACTAAAAATAGTCTTTCAGACAGGGCAGCATATCTTACAGACAACTTGCTTTCACCAAACATAGATCGGCTTCCTCAGTCACTCCACAAACCCTGATCACTGTCTTGGAAACGATCAAAAAGCTTCTAGGATGTGTTTTGAAATTTTTACATACTTATAATTATGTGAAGTTATAGGATGTGTATGGGAGGCTCATTTATGTTTACTTTCAGAAGTGAAAAGATATTTAACAAAGGCCCAGGTTCAAAGCAATTCACAACTAGAAAAGAAATATCACTCTTCAGGAAAAGAAGAAAAGAATTAGCTCTTCCTCCACTAATGTTCAGGTCAATGCTTTGTCAATAACAGTAACTCTTCTTCAGCAATTTAGTGCAGCCTATAAAGATCGTTATGACTCATAATTACACATGCAGATTTATGTCAAAATGCATGTATAAATCTCCGGTTCTGGCTCCAGGTCACCTCTTATCAGAAAAAAGATTTGTGTAAGGAGACACTCTCCTTGATCCCTGTGGGCATTTTTCTCTTTCTGATTTGAGGGCAGAATTATAAGGGTTTGTTACCAGTGACACAAATATGACCCAAGGCCCATTACAGATTCACAGCTGGTGGGAGTGAGGAGCTGGCTGGTTATGATGGTGGGTAATGGGGGGAGGCTGATGCAGCTGTGGAAATATACTTTCTGGGATTATTGCTCTCTGGCTAAATGAAGACCACCTTTTCAACACCTGCAGGCCAGCCGCTATAAATCAGAGGAAAGATGATTATCTAAACAGAGGGAGATGGGTTTTTTAAATGACTGAGATTTCCTGAGGCTAAAGTCGACTGCTTGATTCAGGGACACAAGGAAGTCTTAGACCTGATGGGGTATCAAAGTCTGTGGAAGCCTGAGTGGTCAAATGAGATGTCAAGTTGCCCTTGCCCAGGACGCTCACAGGAGAGGATTTGTCTTGAGGCAGTATTTTCTGCTAGGACATCTGAGTGCTGACATATCACCTGGCCTCCAGAGAACAGTCTCCCTGATGGTAAAGGGGCAGGATTTCCCCAGCACCTAGGAAAGTTGTGAAAGGTTCATCTACCGTCTACCGTATGTGTGAATAGGTAAAATGGAAAAATTGCTGGACCTCCTATTTAGTAACTGTCAGAATGACTGGTCTGGGAGATTTCTATGAGCGTGCCCAGAAATTCTACTTTCTCCCACCTGCAGATCTCAACTTTGTGTATTTACACCAATAGACATTTAATATGGCAGCTTGCAGACAATGTTCATAAAAACACATAGAAAGTTAAACACATACCTCCTCAATGACAAATCAAATCCATATCTGGGAATATGCCTAAAAGAAGCAAGTGCACATGTCTGCAAGACTTGTATAGGATTTTCATCACAGCTTTTTTCATAACAGCCTAGTCCTGCAGACAACTGAAACATCCATCAACAGGTGACTAGATAAACTGTCCTATGTTCCTGCATCTGGCAGTAAAAGGGAATAAACTACTGTTACCCGTATAACATAGATGAATCCCAAAAGTGTTACATAAGTGAAAGAAGCCAGATGCAAAGGAGTCCATAATGTGTGGCTCCATTTACATGAATTTCAAAGACAGGCAAAACTAGTCTGTGGAAACAGAATATCAGCTACTTCAGTGGGGCGAGGGTTATTGACTAGAAAGGTGTACAAGGAAGCTCAGGGGTGATGAAAATGTTTTATAACCTAATCTGGGCAGTGGTTAACATGGTACATAATATGTAAAGATTTCATTGGGCTGTATACATAAGATTTGTGTATTTTACTGTTTATAAATTATAGCTTAATAAATACAAAATTTTTAAAGCTATCTGAAAGAAATACATAGGGAAAAGCTTGTTTTGTAAGAACAATCATAACCAGACGGAGATAAAATCATGAAGATGTTCTAAAGAATAAATGAGAAAAGGATAAATGAGAAAACACAAACCTTTCACCTCTTCTCACTTATATCACAGGACATGAAAATGCTGGGGCTTAGGAAACCAAAATCATTATATGACCTGCTGAGGAATTCGCAGAGAGTTCTTATTTTCAGAATGTTCCTATTAAATGAGTAAGTGCTTCATTTGCAAGTTTCTCCTTTGGAAATGGTGTTGTTCAAACATAAATAGTCAGGAAATAGATATTTTAGGTTGATTCATCACTTGTCTTAGCAAGAGATCAATTAGTTAATGATACTGTTGGCCTCAAGCACACATCAGTAAAATGTGTTTCATTCTCTTGAACATTCAGATTAATTTAGGTATGAGGCTGCAGTATTTTTATGACCAAAAATTGATATTAAATACACATTTCCCATTTTTCATACCTTACACCTCAATCCTTTTTGCACTTGTCTTACGATAAAAACTTTCAAGTTGTTAAAGGAAGTCTTTGGGGTACTGGCCTTCCTGTGTCACTAATGAAACAAAGAAGGCTTATTTTCAAGAATGATCCTGACAGCACTTTCACATGGTGACTGCGACTCATTATTCGGTTGACATTTCCATTTCTGGAATTCTAAAGTTTGTCTGAAATCGTTAGTGACATTTATAAAATGCTTGCAGAATTTTAAAATGGGCCCCAGAGATCATCAAGTCCTTTACCCTCATTGAAGATGAGGAAACTGAGATCAAGAAAGGTTAAGTGCCTGGCCCAGGGTTCAGCTTCTTTGGCTGACTTCTCCTGTAGAATTTGGATGCCTTTCTTGAACTCCGTGATAACAGCAAATTCTAGGATCAAAGAGACATTGCCACTGTGTCCTTTGTGAGCACATGCACATTTTATGAGATGGCGAGTCCATTTAAAGATGGTCTTCAGGACCTAGAGTATTTCACAGTACTGGAGATTCTGCTTCCAATTGCTCATTTCCCTGCAGTGAAGTTTGTGTCACCGTCCGTCTCCCTCCCCAGCAATAGAGCATTTAGGACTCTATGAACCCCTGTAATGTATACAATGTGGCCTTGGAGCTGCATTGTCTGGGTTTACTTTCAACACTTTCAATTCCACTCCTGACAAGCTGTGTAGCAGAGTTACTTGCACTCTAAATGTCAGGTTCCTAATCTGGACAATGGGGATAGTAATAGTATTTTACCTCATATATATATATTTTTTTAAGTTTAAATTAAATGATATGTCAAGTCAGCCTGGTCCTTAACTGTTCCATAAATGTTAGCTAATAGATCATTTTGGAATTTCCAATAAGAAAATTATACTCCACTTTATTTTGCTTGATTTTCCCACTTTCACATTTTTGCATCTACAGTTCAGTGTCTGATAGCCTCCTCAGTCTCAACGCCAGCCCTCTCCATCCTCACGAACTCAATCCTCCACACACATACCTCATCCACTTGATTTTCTATGGCATGCACCACTCAGCGTATGCATCTTACCACTTCACTCTTGGTCTTATGTGCTATTTAATTGTTTCATCTGAGGTACACTTTTAGAA
>PVKE010028291.1:0-21032 GCA_004027555.1 Craseonycteris thonglongyai | reverse complement strand
TTAGTATTTCTTGGAGTGCCAGTTTTGAGCTGGAGAATTCCCTCAGCTTCTGTATATATGTAAAGGCCTTAATTCCTCCTTCATATCGAAAGGTTAATTTTGCTGGATAGTTAATTCTTGGCTGGAAATTTCTCTCTTTTAATATTTTGAAGATTGGGCTCCACTCCCTCCTGGCTTGCAGAGTTTCTGCTGAAAAGTCTGGTGACAGCCTGTTAGGTTTTCCTTTGAACGTTATGTTTTGTTTTTCCCTGGCAGCCTTGAGGATTTTTTCTTTGTCATTGATTTTTGTCATCTTCAGAACAATGTGCCTTGTAGAAGATCTGCTAGGGTCTAAGTACTTAGGGCTTCTGCATTCCTCTTGGATTTGGGGCTGTAATTCCTTCCACAGGTTAGGGAAATTTTCATCCACTATTTGTTTTAGTAGACTCTGAGAAGATTTCATCTCGCTTCCTTCTGGTACCCCTGTTATTCTAATATTGTTCTTTCTGATGGAGTCAGAAAGTTCTTGTAGGGCTCTTTTATTTCTCTTGATTTTCCTTTCCCTTTCTTCTTCCCTCTGTGACATTTCCATCTTTGTATCTTCAATTTCACTCATCCTTTCCTCTAGCTGGTCAGCCCTGTTTCCTATGCTGGTCAGTTCTTTTTTCAGCTCTCCCATGATGTCTTTCATTTAAAGGAGTTCCTTTTGGTTCTGCTCTAGCTTCTCAATTTTGTTGGTAAAGTACTCATTTTCCTCGGAAAATTTCTTGTTGAGGTCACTTAATTGTGTCTGGGTACTTTGCCAGCATTGAGTGAGCTCTCTGAGTGTCTTGATTAATGCAGCCCTGAATTCTGTTTCACTTAGATTTGATTCCAAGTGTGCAAGGTCCTTTACTAAAGACTGCCCCTGATCTTCTGGACGGGCTTTGGATTCTGAGGTGTGCATTGTGTTTGATGTGGTTCTTTTTGCTTTATGCATGAGTCTGTTTTCCCTCTGGGAGGTTGCCTATCAGATGGGCTTCTCTTTATTTTTTCCTTTGGGCTCAGTTGTGGGTGAAGGAGATTTTGGGATAGGGTTGGGGGAAGCAGACAGCTTCTGTGTCCTGGGGCACTTCAGGTTGCTGTCTAGCTGTTAGATAGCAGGGTAGTAAACATGTGGCCAGGGGTGGGGGCATGTGAGTAGGAGCTAGGGCGGGCCTGAGACACAATAGCAGATTCCTCTTTCAGCAGGAGGGCTGGTGGTTCAGTGCCGGCGGGGTGCAGGAGCTCTGGTCTTTCTCTCCTCTGCCTGGCTGCCCCTCCTTCAATCATATCTATAAGCCATGCCTGCAAGGCAGCACTTGGATGGGCTGGGGCTTGGCAGAGGCCCCGGTCCCACCGCGGCGACCCGGTCAGCAGCCCAGTTGTACGCGGGGGCTGCAATGCCCCAGAGGCCCGGTGGGCGGGATGCCAAAAGCCCAGTTGCGCACTCGCAAGCAGGCAGCAGTGCTGCAGCGGCCCGGTGGGCAGGGCGCCGAAAGCCGGTATTGCGTGCAGGCAGCGGCACTGTTGCGGCCTGGTGGGCAGGGCACAAAAAGCCCTGTAGCGCACTGGTGAGCAGGCAGTGGTGCCGCGGCAGCCCGGTGGGCGGGGCGCCGAAAGCCCGGGTGCGTGCACAGAGCAATGCGCTACGGCCCAGTGCGCGGGGCGCCAAAAGCCCAGTTGTGCACTTGCGCGCTGGCAGCGGTGCCGCAGCAGCCTGGTGAGCAGGGCACCAAAAGCCCAATTGCGTGCTGAGACCGCCGGATTCACTCCAAGCACGTCCAATGCAGCTATGCCCACTCAAGCCCCAGCCCTCACTCCAAGAACCCTGTCTTCAGAAGGCGCTCCCTCACAGTCAATCTCCTCCATAAATCAGGGGAGCTGAGCCATTGTGGGCTGGTGCCCTGCTCTCACCCTGCCCGCCGGGAAGTGCAGCCACCCTGCTCCACAGTCCCTGTTCCACTTTAGGCTCTGTGATCTGATTAGGGCACTGTTTGCTGTCCCTTGAGTTCGGATGTTAAATTGTCCACAGTCTTGTGAGGCTTCCACGCTCCCTAGGTCTCGGCCTGCCCTTGATCCAGCTCCACTTTGACCGTAGTCCCCCAACCCCCCTTTGTTTTTGCCAGCCCGGGCCGCGCTCCAAGTCTCTGTCCCCAAACCGCTGCTTCCCTTTTCCTCTCCCGCTCTCCCCTTTTTTTTCTCTAACCTTTGGGTGTTGTTCTACGTTGTGTGGTTCTCTTAGTTGAGGTTTCTTCTCAGCGTTTCCCCTGTGGATTCCCCTCTGTTCACAAGGCCCTTCCCAGGCTGATATCGGCGTGCTCCTCTCATCTGAACCCATTTTTTAAAAAGGAGATTTAGTTCAGAAGAACTGAGGTATTAATCTGAAGCTGAATCTTCCACCATATACCACGGCACTGAATGCCATTGCAGGTTTGCAGTCAGAGGTAGGACTTCCTTAAGAACGTATTTCACAGAAATTGCAGGAGGATGAGTTGAACCCACAAAACTCAGGCAGTTATTCTTTTTACATTAAAAAATCAACCCTCCAAGCAAAGCAGCTTTTGAAAATATTTGTATCATAAATTATCTCAAGTGTCCTATGGTTCTTTCTTGGAGTGATACTTTTCAAAGTCATTTGTTATTCAGAAATTTTACCATTGCATTCTATTAGCAATAGTTTATGTTTGCCAATGAAACCTGAAGGGACAACTTGACACCTTGACATTTAGTGCTGTGGTGAAGGGAAGTAAATTGGTGGTCTCATCCTGCCTGAGCACTACCATAATTTATGTGGCTTTTGCACATATGGAACAATAACATTTGAATCCATAAACAAAATTAAGAAACAATAGTTTGGAGAAACTCAGTCAATAACATGAACCTCAATGAGTTATTATTACCTTGCAACTAAAAATAATATACATTGTCTCATCTGTTTCCATAGCTAACTGACTCATTTCAAGTTCCTGGCTAAACTGGGAGTAACTTTAAGGTAGGTGAATATAAAAGAACTTGCTTGACTCCATTAGAGTATATTCCCAAAGTATTTAATTACAAAGTTGTGTTTTACAAAGGTTTTGCTTCTAATTTACATACAAAGCTTAATGTGAGAGTTTTTTGAATGCCTGGTTAAAATATATTGATCAATTCCATTATTAAAGAGTAATTAATAATCAGAAAAGAATCGTATCTTCCATGTTCAAAGGCTCTTTCTCATACATGCTTACCATGGAATATAAGCAATATAAATTTAATAAGAATATATAAATTTTGTTTTTAACTTCATTAAGAAACGTATTCATTAGATATTATGGTAAATTTATGTTAGCAAAACTGTGAATCCCCAACTCCTTACCATGACAGCAACTTTGTTTATTCCAACACTTTCTCCTTCACAAAGTTTAAGAGGGAAAACACTTAAATTCTCATTAATCTCTAAAGAATTCAAATAGATTTTTCTCTTTTGCTCCTTTGAAAAAGTTAAACCTTCAGACAAATCAAGAAGTAAAACAGGCCCAAATCACTTTAAAAATGTTTTTAAAACATTTCATTTAGGTTGTTAGTTTTTTTAATGATTGCCCATTTTATCCAAACCCTTTAGTAGAAAACTGCATCCAAAAAGGTTATAAAGTTTTCTAAGTCTATTTCAAATCTAAAAGTATACAGGCTTATTAATTGCTATAAATATTTTTATTAAATTTATTGGGGTGACATTGGTTAGTAAAATTACATGAGTTCCAGGTGTACAATTGAGAAAATAATTCACTAAGTTTTATAAAATAAGATGGTACTACCATAAAAACAACTACACGCTTGGTTTTGTAGAGACAGAATACAATAGCATTCTTCATTTTAGACTTGGTTCCTGTTTCAGCCAGGCCTCTAACTGCAGCACTATCTTTTTGCTAGTAAGCCTCAAGGACAAGCTGAGGTCACTGAATATCACTTACAATTCAGACAGTTTGAGATTTGCTGAACAATGTGATACTGCCACGTTCTTCCAGTATCTTATTCTGTGAATACTGATGTTGCAACTTTGGGAAGCATATTTATTGAAAGATTTCATTCCTCACTTTCTTTCAGTTCATAATAGATCTAAATATCTAAAACCTATGAGGGATTCCTTCCCCCAAATCCAAAAGCTTCAAAACAGATTTCAGAACTAAGATCAGATAGGAGAGGAGAAGGCAGAAAAAGGCTGTCGCTACTTAATCATCACAAATGATAATCATCATAGTTATTGAACTCTAAGCATCAAAATTTTAACCAAACTATTTTGGGAGTTTTGTATCATTAGAAAAAGCAACACAGAAAAAAAAAAAAAAAAAGGATTTTATAATAGACTGACAACTCTTCCTTAATGCAAAAATAGGGTACATGTAGCTCAGATATACCATTCCTTGCATTATATAACAAGGAACAGAATAGAGAGAGAGAAATGAAAGATTTTTTTCATATGGACAAAAAGACCTCTAGAAAAAATATTTAAACAGACCCTACAGATTTAAACATGTATACACTGCTTTAAAAGTGCACTATATGTACCCACATTACTGTAACACTATTTAAAGAAAAAAATAAGGTTCCTAAGAAATGTGTGTAATAAATTATTCTCAGAATTTATCAGGAGTTAACTATAGACATACATGTTTAACATTAAAAGTCCATACTATTTCTTATCTGAAACTATTATATGAGATTTTATATACACAAATTTCTAAGATACAGAAAGCACTGATACCTCAAAAATTTAAGACTGAGCCGTTGTTGATATTCTTACTACTAAGCAGAAAAATTTTTAAATTTTTTCAGAATATCTATAAAGGTGAAATGAGTGCGAAAATAGGTTTGGAGTAAATGGTGAGAATATATATATATATATATATATACACGAGTATGTGTATATGTGTGTATAGAGAAAAGTAAAAAGCAGAGAGAGAAAAGTAAAAAATGAGAGAAAGTGAAAGGGAGAGAGATGGAGAGAGAGAGGAGAAAGAAGTGAGAGATGAGAGGGAGGACGAAAGGGACAGAGAAAGGGAGGGAGAAAGGGAGGGAGAGATAGAATAAAGAAAGTTCTTATGGATGTTCAATCAAGGTAATTTCTATAGAAAATATTTTACTGCACTCTTTATTTCACTCATTGCCTACAATCGGTATAATAAATTTCTTCATTTCAAAATGTAGATTGGGTCACTAACACAGTGGGTATGGGAGAAATCTAAAGATTCTCTAGCCTATTTCCTGGAAAGTCTGAGGGACATGCTTGATAACAGCTATCATAATTGCAGCTACCTTTCCTGGAGTAGCCATTACGTACTGGGAGCTAGTCTAGATAGTACATGCAGGAATTGTAATCTCCCCAGCATCTGTGCAAGAACATATTATTTCCATATTGGAAATAAGGAGACTAATGCTCAAAAAGGGAAAGTAGCTTTTCCAGACACAGGACAGATCAATGAGAGTAAGACTTTGAGTTAAGGTCTTATTGCCTCTGCCAGTCGATTCGATGCACACAACAGTGGCAGGAGGAGAATTTGAATGTCCTGTGTTACAGTACCCTGGAGTATTTCCCCCCCTGTTATAACACCTTGATCAATGGCACTGCCGTTCAGGCAACATAAGGATGAGATTAGTGTTCATGATGCAAATAAAATTATCATGCTCTCTTCAGACACACTATAGAATGACATCTTCTTATAAGTGGAATTTCCTACTACCTTTACAGCACAGGCAGCACTTATTAGTTCTCTGCCTTTTTTCTTTTTAATACTGTAAGATCTAGACAATAAGTCTGATATTTTAACAACTGCCAGGTATCTGATGAAAAAAGGGCCATTGGAAACCAACGTATGTTAAAACAAAGAAAAATATCAGAATAATGTTAATATTCTAATAAAACTACTTTGTTGGAGGGGTAATGGAGTAAAATAGAAATTTATACAAATTGTTTAGTTCATAAGAGAAGGTAGTTTATATTTATGTTATTTAAATGCCAATTATTACTAGCTTTAGAATCTCAGACAGTGTTTATGATTGATATATTAAAAAAACTTTTTCAGAAGGCTTTTTAAAATATATTAACGTGTTCTAAGGAACTATTTGCCATGCAATGCAGGTATATAAAGTTGTTATTTAAACTTTGGAGATTTTTAATGCAAAAGATTGGAAAATCTCATTGTTCCTATTACTTATTAATAAAGAAAATGTATGATGTTAATATTGTTGCTTACTGGTTGTTTTCAAGTACCTAAACCAATGGATGGGCTTTATATAAAAAATGATTATGAATTCAGAACTGATATAAAGGTCCTCTCAAGTCAACAGGTAATATTTAATTTTGCATAAGCCTGCCAATTGTGATGCACTCTTATCTATTTTCTCATTGTGAAAGCAAGATTATATATAGCAATATTGATGAAATTGGGAAGAAAATAATTTGAGGGTGGTGGCTCATGATCATACAAGTTGGGGAATTAATAGCAGTAGCTAGAGCCAAAAATTCAGCTTCCCCTAGTGCATTAAGAAAATAAAACTATACCTTTTCCAGTCAAGAATCTCTACTATGTGAAGATAAATGGTTATAATAATATTCAGCACTTTCAACCAAAGATCTAAAGGTATTTTATAAACCAGTGTGTCATAGTCTTAAAATGAAATAAATATATGGGTTCAGGATAAGGTGAACAACTTAAATAAAACAAAATGTTCTGTTTTATAAAGTAAAGTTATAACCTATCTTCCAGAAGCCTGTGATCTCTAGAGCAACTGGTTTATAACAGTATTTAGAATAGCTACACTTTTTTTTCAGTCACATTATTGCCGAGAATATTGTAGAATATGTTTTTTGAAAAGTTATTACGGATATTAAGGAAATGGGTGTGCAATTCAATAAGAAAGATACAAAAGGGTATAACGTGATTACAATATCCTATTTTTTGAAAATATTACTCTAGTGTGCTGGTATACATATGGTGTAGAAATTTATTCTAGAAATATGTTCACAATGGTTATCTCCTGGAAGTAGAATAAAAGGTGAACTATGAAAATACCCTTGTATATCATATTATTTTGTAATCACATGAATTATATAATAGAGAAAAAACAAAAAGCAGAGAATATTTATAACAAGATTGTTATATTTTAAGTCTGAATATGAGTTGAAAAATCACTAAATAAAATATTCTTTACAATTGTATTTAAATACATCCTAATATTCTAAAATACAAACTGTTTTTTCACTTACTGATTCCAAACTGATAGAGAGCCACACATCCTTTATTTATTTATTTTTTTAAGTATTTTTATTTTTATTTTGACACAGAGAGGGAGAGAGAGAGAACTGAACTGGGGGCACTCCCCAATTCAGCACATGGGTCCGCACAGGCTGGGGCCAGGATTCGATCCTTGGTCCCTGGCCTCGGTCCCCGGCACTGCAAAGTGAGTGCTTAACCCACTGAGCCATCCCAGCTTCCCCATCTGCACCTCCTTTAGACAGCAGTGCTATAGAATATACTGGTTAAAGACTTTTTAATATTTTGGATGTGTCCCTAATATCTTTATGTATCAATTATAGTTAATCCTTGAACAACACAGGTTTGAACTGCACAGGCCAATTTATACACAATTATTTTTTTCAATAAATACTGTCTTTCCTAGAAGTTATAAAGATTGATTTGTAGAACAATCTTGTATGTGGCAAGCACATTAGATACATGGCCTAAATCACTCCATAAAATATCCATAAACAGTCTGTGACTGAGACATCAGTGTTTTTGTTTTATAGATAAGGTAAATTCAGGATGAAAGAAGTTAGGATAACAGCCCAAAGTCCAGCACCTAGAATATATCAGTACAAAAATTTAAAACCAGGGGATCCCGAGGTTGCTCGGTAGGTTGAACACTTGTCTTGCAGCCCTGGGCTCCAGGGAACAAGTTCCCTCCCCAGCCCATGCTGACCCAAACGCTGATCTGGGCTGTGCTCCCAGTTTGGTTCTCACTGGGCGAGCTTCCCATGCATGCTGTGCTTCCCAGGTGGGAGGCCTCTGGCTCAAGGGAGTGTGCCTCCCATGCAGGAAATGGGCAGAGTGGCCCAGTTTCTGCTCTGTACAGCCCGGCACCCATGTGTGGAATGAAACTGTATCAAAAACTAATAACATACAACTGTGGAGACTGCTCTGGGCCCTCCCTCTCTCTGTCTCTCTGTCTCTCTATCTCTCTCTCCCTTTGTCTCTCTGTCTCTGTCTCTGTCTCTGTCTCTGTCTCTCTCTCTCTCTCTCTCTCTCTCTCTCTCTCTCTCTCTCTCTCTCTCTCTCTGTGTCTCTGTCAAAAACAATAAAAATAAATCTTTAAAAATTTAAAACCAGATCCATCAAAATCCAAAGTCAGTGTGTTCCACCTCAACACTAAGAATTGCTCTAGGAAGTTATAAGAGGAAGAATCAATCCATATGAACTTTGAAAACGTATTTAGAAGCATTCATATATTAAAATATACCGCATGGTTAATTTCAAATCTTCTGGGATTTCTCTCTGACTCTATAGAACTTGAATTTTTAACCACCTCTCTGGCCACCTCATTAACAATGCAAACATTTGGCAGAATTCCCTGACTAAAAGTATATCAAGTTAATGCTTTTTAATATAGTTCAGACAACAAAAAGTAATTCATGATTTACACATGAAAGGAAAGTATTTTTGGTATAATTCTATGAATATCTACCTATCACTTCTCAGTCTTTTGGCTAAGATCAAGTGTAGCATCTGTCTGTCTGTCTATCTCTATCTATCTATCTGTCTGTCTATCTATCTATCTATCTATCTATCTATCTATCTATCTCTCTATCTCTCTATCTATCATCTACTTACCTACCTACCTACCTACTTACCTACATACCTACGTACTTACATACCTACCTACCTATCTTTGCTAAAAGAAGGATATACGTGAGCTTTATAAACACATTTTTATAGATGTCTTATAAATGCAGCGATGCCTAACCAAGGTTTATCTATCTCTAGTCCAAGATACTTCTTATATTTAGTCTACTAAGTATCCTTCACAGGTTTCCATCCATAGCTTTCCAGTTCATTTATTCATTTATCACCTGCCTGAAATCTGCATTTCAGCTCATAGTCCTGGAAACTGTTTAGATTAATACCTTCTTTGGACACCATCTCCTCCCTACCCTCCATATCCCACTGACTTTCTATGTTGTTACCCTTCTTTGTTTTATGATCATCCGTAGCTGATGCTCTGTAGTAAGAGGACCAGTATAATTTACTCTGCACCTGTGCCAGGTCCTAAGTCCTCCATATGCTTCCGACTTCTTGAACTTGAATTTGATTCTGGGTATCATAGAGTATATACAGTCTGAGGGACTCAGCATGACTTTTGAGCAATGTCTGGAAAACTGGTCTTGGCACAAATGCCATAGCTCAAAGTCCAGAAAATTATTTTGACCATGCTGTTTTAGTTTATGGGAGGTGAGGGTGTTAATTGAAGTCTATTTATAAGCCTGACTGTACTGAATCTTATTTGGTTATATTTCATGTTATATAACCCTACAATTGATGAACTACTTGCATCTTGATATGGCAGTTCCCAGAAGATATCCATATAAGCCTATTTGACTTCTCCTGTATGATGAGACCTAGCAGGGACAATTGAACTTCCTGAACATTTGAGATAATCCTCATTCATTCAGATACCATCATGTTCAACCCTGAACCCTAGGATGAGTATTTCAGAGGTCCACAGATGTTCATATTCACGTGTACTTTGAAAAATGCTGTTAATCTGTCTTCTGGGTTTTCTGACTTATCTAAACACTTTTTTAATTTTTATATTATGCAAATAATTTTGTGTTTTACCCAAGTGATATCTATGTTGATCTCTCCACTGAATTTAATTTGTTCTTAACATTTATCAAAACAGTACCCTACCACTGGGTGGGATTAAGAAAGGCTCAGTCCCATTATGGTAAATTTCTGTGAGAAAAGTGCTCGGATGGTAAAGGGATGATGATTCAGTGATGCCAAGGTTGTTCCACTGACCCTGAGGTTGGAAACAATTAAAGCCTTGGGATGTATTAAAAGAAGTAGAGTTTTACATGTGTAACATAACAGCTATAACATGGATTTGGGGGGAGTCTGGTTCACTCATAGATTAAAAACTTTTGCAATGATCACATTTAATAATGTTATGGTGAAAATGACTTAAACCAGCAAAGGGAGCTGATATAGCATTGATGGGATTACAAAATATAGCAGCTCATTAATGGTAATCCCTGAGTACTATGAAAATTCACAATATCTTGGAGGCACATAAAGATTCAAATCAATGAGACAAATAAACCAAGGCCCAGAAAGAAGAGATAACTTTTCCAGATCAACAGTTTAGTAATTTTATAGCCTGATTTAGAACGCTTGTCTTCTTTCTGACTTTCAGCATAGTGTTTCCAAACTCATCTTCTTGTCTTGACATTGCTGTCCAAGGTATAGGTAATCCTCAGTAGGTACATTCTAATTTTTTGTTTCCCACCTTCTTTAATTTGTATTCTGTATGCACTCAGTTTCTCCTGCTTGCCTTTCATTCCACTCAATCCAAGTTTGTCTGAATACAGAAGTGTAAGTCTGAAAACCTAACTAGCTCTCTCCCTTGATACCTGTCCTCATGGGTTTCCAGTATGCTGTTTACTTTCCTAACATTTTGGCCCAAAGAACTTTCAGAATATTTATTATCTATGACCCATTTACTGGGCTAAACTATCAAATATTGGCAATAAACTGGTTCATGTGTTTGTGTATATGTAAGCCTATATGTGACTATTATACACAATAACACTAGGGATATCTTGTATTTGGAAATCTGTATCCAATTGTACTGTGTTTACATGTGAACAGGGTCTATAAGTATTGCTTGATTGTGTTTTTACGCAGAGGGTGTGTTACTTGAATGACATGTAATTATATTCATAAAAGACTGGAAGTATTGAGATGCATCTATTGTTGACTTAGAACATTGCAACTTTGGACAACATGAGTGAATATAAGATGTAGCAAGCCATATACTAGTAGTTCAAACATATCACCTTTCCTCAACTTTTTCTGAAGTTGCTTACCTTGTCCACATTACCAACACTCCATAGGCACATCATTATTTTTTTGTTGTTTGGCATATCTGTAGAAGGGCCATGAAATATCAGGTAGGTTTACTATAATATACAAAAATTAATGGAAACAATGGTTTCTATGTTAATTCTCACAGTTTTTCTGGTTACTCTATGACTAGGATTTGACAGAGATGACAGTAAAATGGTTAAAACTTAGATTACTCATTAATCTAAATTTCACATTTATATAACATACCAAATTTGTGTCTTAAACAAAAGTTTCTGACTAGAGATATCATTGAAGTATAGAATTTAATTAATAAATTTATTATCTAGGCCTGGTAGTACATCAACCAGAGGAAGAAATGCTAAATTCTCATAAAACCAGAAAAGTGGTGTGTCAGGTTGCAATTTATTCTTATAGAGGGGATGCTTCAGTAATTCATACAAAGAAATCACATCTGCTTGCAGTGTCCTTGATAAATTGAGCAGTTAAACATATTTAACATATTTCTTCAACTAACACTTTTGATCTGGCACTTGCCAGAGGAATTTAAATGCCATTTTTATATCACTCTAATAACATGATCACAAATTACTTTGTTATACTCTGTTACATCAAGTTTGAACTTAAGTTTCAATGTACATTGTCTTTAACATATTCCACTTTCCAGACAAGCTTAATCCAGCCATATTTTCAAAACAATTTCTTAAAAATCAGAAAACTACAAAGATTAATGTAACAAACATCCATGTACCCACCCATTCAAGTTAACAAATGAAAAGCTATTTTGACATTTATTTTCAGTGCATTTTTGCTAAAATTAAATTTGAAAAGCCTATGTTCACCCACCAATTTCCATTCCTCTTCATTCCTAGACACAATTACTATGAATGTGATCTATTGCTCTCCTGGTTTATATACTTTTATTATGCATGTATAAATAGCTTTATGTATATATAAGTTATGTGCTTGCAAATCAAATACATGCAAATATCTGAAATTTTCTTCTTTATTCAACACTTTTTTTAGATTGATAAGATCAATTCTATTTATTTTTTACAAAGATTTACTTTTATTGTTTTTGACAGAAACAGAAAGAGACAGTGACGGAGACAGAGAGAAGGAGGAGGGCCCAGAGCAGTCTCCATAGTTGTAAGTCATTAGTTTTTTGACATGGTTTCATTGCACACAGGTGGGTGGGGGGGGGCTCACAGGGCAGAAAACTGGGCTGGGGGCCTCCTTAATTGGAAGCACACTCCAATTCAGCATATGGGTCTGCATGGGCCAGGGCCAGAACTTAATCCTTGGTCCCCAGGGCTTCAAAACAAGCACTTAACCCCCTGAGCTATCCCAGCTTCCCCAAACCTATTCATTTTAAGTAATGTATAGTATCCCATGTATAGTATATAAATATATGATAATAATTTAACTTCACCTACATGATCTATCCTTCCAAGTCCTACATATTATAAGCAATGATTTAGAGAACATCTTTGTACCTATCTCCTACTTGACTTGTGCAAGAATTTTCTTATAAATGAGATTTCTGGGCTATATGATATATAAACAATCAAAATTTGGGGGCATATTTAATTGGGCTTTTTAAAGTTTTTCTAATTTATACTTTCACCAGATTTATACAAAACGTCTGCTTCCCTACCTCCTTTGTCAGTTGAAGTTGGTCGAACTATTAAATGTTTTCTAATCTGATGCCTTATTTCAGTAACAGACCCATTTCCCAAAACTTCTTCTTTTTTTGAACCCTATGTCTTACTTCCAAAGCAGTTCCAATTCTTATTTCTCCAGGAAAGAGCACGACCTTCTGTCTATAACACAATTTGCCTACCCTATCATATTAATTGATATTCTATTTTATTTTTAAAATAATACATTTGATATAATTTTTAAATGCAAAACCATAAGTTTATGTTTATTAATCTCTAGATTTTTAGCACTAAGAAAATACTTTTTAAATAATAGTAATAGAGTTAATATTTATTAATCACAGCAAAACTGTAGACACATTAGAGAATATGAAGAAGTACTCATATAAATCATTATTATGACTGTTTACTGTCAGATTAGGACCCCAAATATCTTTATATAAGATTTATTAATAATGCAAATATAATTAAAAATTATTTACAAAATAATTAAAATTATATGTATAGTATCTGAATATAAAAATAGTGTATTTTGAGTAACCCATGGTGGAGAGGAAAAGAATCAAAAAATTAAAGTAAAAGGAAAGGAAAGAAATTTTATTACATACTACTGCTAACAATTACTGGACTTATTATATATATATATATATATATATATATATATATATATATATATATATACACACACACACTTTCTAATTGTGTGTGTATATATATGTATATGCATGGTTATGCATTTCTACATATGCAAATTTATGCATATTCTGAAGAGAAAGGGACAGACAAGGAATTTTCAACATCTCAACATAAATACATTTGATACAAAGTTTTCTATAGCCTAGATAAGTATTATGATAAGGAGGGCCACAAGTTATTTGACCATTCTAGTATTGTTGTTATTTTTTTGTTTGAATCATTTCAGCTTTATTTCTAATTTAGTTGGCTTTTAGTGTTTAATAATGAAGTATGTTAGCAAGTTTGATATTGTAATTTCTTTTTACCTTCTTATTCTCTGTTAACTAAGTTTTTTTAAATTAGAAACACTTGCTGAATATTATTTGAGGGGCATCTATCAATTTGAACATACAATTTTTCTCCTTTCATTTACTGACGTGATACATTATATTTAAGTATTTCCTGATACTAAACTATACTTTTATTTTTATTCATTAATAGATTTTATATACTTCTATATAAAAACTTGTTAACATATGTACATATGTGAAATTGGTTTGTAATTTACTTTTCTTGTACTATATAGCTCAGGTTCTAATATCAATTCATATAGGTGATATCAGAGAAATAAAGCTGTAAGATAAGAACAATCCCCAAAATTGATTGTTTTAATATTTTTCTTGAAAGTTTCCAGCACAAAAGAAACCATTGTTTTATGGGAAAAGAATTTTTGTAATATAAAATGTTTATGGAATAGTCTCACCTGAAATGTGAGATGCCACAGTTTATCTGAAAATTTCTTCTATGCTTACTTTTGTTTATAAAAATGAGAAATACAATCATTCTTTAAACTACCATTTAAGGAAAAAAGGACTAAGCCTATTAATTTAAAAATTGAACTTTACGAGTAAATTTATAAGAAAAAGTGAAGCATATGTCTTTATCTATGTCACTGTTAGGAAAGAAATATAGAAGAATTGTGATTGTATTTTTAAAGGAACATAGATTTTCATGTACATAGGCTTGGAAAAGTCCATTTATTTTTGTGCATATAGATTATGAGGGCTGTATATTATCTGGGCTTGTGGTAATGAGCTATCCAAAATAGTTCAAAGATTTTTTAGAACCACATATTTTTTAATTTCTTCATTAAAATTATAAAAGATATTTTTCATAAAATATTATAAATAAAACATGTGTTTAATATTCATTCATAAAAATAAGCATATAGAGAAATTTTTCAAATTTCCATTACCCATACAACTGTGTACCTGATATAAGAACATAGAACAGTACAAAATATTGAAGAATTCCATGTCATGCCAAACATGGATCTTTATATTTATTGTTCGTGAGAATATTGACTCAAATGGTAAAGACAATGGCTATAATCTTAAAAAAAAAAAGAAAAAGTTGATCATAGTGAAAGCAAAAGTGGGTCTGGACTAAGTGAGAGTTGATAATGGGAATGATAAAAGATACAGGTGGAGAAACCAGGATGGCTCAGTGGGTTAAGCTCTCGTTTTGTAGCCCTGGGGACCAAGGATTGAGGCCCGAGCCCGACCCATGCAGGCCCGTTGCTGAACTGCAGTGTGGTTCCTACAGAGGAGGCCCCCAGTTCAGTTCTCGACCCCACTACCAGTTTGGCCCCTGGCTCGAGGGGGCATGCCTCCCATGAGGGAGGCTCCCCAGCCCACTTCTCACCTTGCACTGCCCCCACGCACCTGTGTGAAATAAAGCCATGTTAAAAATTGACTATGAAGACTGCTCTGGGCCCTCCTCCTTCTCTCTGTTTCTCTCTGTCTCCCTCTGTCTCTGTCAAAAACAATAAAATAAATCGTTTTAAAAAAGATACAGTGAAAATGCAAATAGATTAAGCAAGGAAATCAGAAAGAATTTCAATGACTGTTGAGTGTCTGCCCTTGCATTGATTCCCAGTAAGTCTTGGGAGGACAGGATACAAAGCAACAAATTTCAAACCCATACAGTTAAGAACTTTTATTAAAAACACATGGGATTTATATAGCTGTTCACGAGCATTTTAAGATTTATTTTTCAGCACACTGCTGTAGATCACATATAGTTACAGTCCAGATCAGAAACCAACCTGTTTTCTTCATTAACTTCCAATGTTGGAATGAAAATATCAAGAAAGTAAGGAGAGAAACTACATTATATTTTAAGTAGGAATGTATTTAATGACAATAATCCATTAAAAAATAATAACAAATTATTAATAAAGTCTGAAATTTTTGAGGAGTAAATAGGGTTGGGCAGGATTTATAGAATCAATAAGTAAGTCACACACATTTAGCCAAATAAAAATGTGACAAGAGTAGGAAAAGACACAAAGTGAAGTTATTCACAATTTAGTTAGAACTTTCTGTGTCAGGAATTTTCATCTACATTACATCTTTTAATACTCAAAACAAATGTTTGGTATAGTGTTATCTCTATTTCAAGTGTGAGAAAATTAGAGGCTCATACAGCAAAAGTAAGTCACTTTAGTCACTCTGTTATCAAGCTTCAGAGTTTCAATCAGAGCCAATCCCGTTGTACTTTGCAGTTACAAATGACAGGCTATGAACCTCATTTGGTTTGGCAGATTTTTAATTTTAAATTAGTGACCAATGTTTTAAAAATAAAAAGTTTAAACATATTTTAAAATAAGATATTTGTCAATACTGGACAGACCTTCAAAATCTAGGTAGCAGTGGCCCTAGTAAGGAGAACATCCTTCCTGTTAGCCAACACCCTAATGCTGATGCAATACATGCACCCATAGCTCCCTGAAACAATTCATATTTTCACATTACCTACTGACTTCTGAGCCACAGACTTCTGCTAAAAAGGAAAGGAGCTAGAAAACATGCCAGGAAAAATAATAATAATGTCAGATAATTCACATAACATCACAAATAAACACAGACATGAAAAGATATAAAACATGAATAAGACATTAACCACGAAATCAAGAGAAAGCTGAAGAAAAAAAAAATATTTCTAAAAAGTAAAAATTTTAAAATGTCTTGGATCTGCTGGATTGAGCCACAAGGTTAAATATACTGTATGTTTAAATTTTCATTTATTTTGTGATTACTCTTCTTCAATTGAAATGTCCTCCAAGAGTTAAGTTTAATGTATTTGTAATTCTTAGATCAGCATGTCAGAAAAGCATTCTGGAATAATTAACACGTAATTGTGTGATGGGAAAGTACAAATATAATGTTCTGAAGGCTAAACATCTTCTTGTGCACCATAGCAAGTTCATTATTTAGCATCCTTTTTATTAAGTGTTCTCCTAATTATACATGCACAGAACAAACATGGTGACCTCTAAAATCAACTAACACATTTTTAGAAATTTTGAAAGCCATTATTTTATTTCTTTATAATTCATGGAAAAAACTCAGAAAATCGTTGAAGGTACCCTGACTTCATAAAGGGAATTATTTGAAGAAATGAAATTTGAAATTTTTACTTACCATGCTATTTATAAAATTATATTAATTCTTTGTATATCACTCAGAAATTACATAATCTATTAGTTAATATTCTGAGTCTTTTGATTCTACTTTTAACATAGGCCATTTGCTATTAAAATATGGCATGAAGTGATGTGGTTTCTTTATAATCACCTACATAATTTAATTTATTGAATACTGAAAACATGTAATTCACATTTATGAATTTTTGTATGTATTTGTTGGTTTGGTTTGGTTTGGTTCAGTTCAGTTCGGTTTGGTTTGGTTCAGTTCTATGAGTTTTGACAGAGAAGTAGTCAAGTGTAAACTCAGTAACCAAGCTGCCTGGATTCAAATCTTGTTTCTGTCATATAAGTATACTAATTGGGTAACTCAAGGCATTTTCACTTTCTTAGCTATTTTTTAATCTTATAAATAAAAATAATAATAATACCCATCTCCTAAAGTTTTTTTTGTTTTTGTTTTTTTTTAAGATCTATTTTTATTGTTTTTGACAGAGAGAGAGATACAGAGACAAGGACTGAGAGAAGGGGGAGGGCCCAGAACAGTCTCCATAGTTGCACATCATTGGTTTTTTCCACATAGTTTCATTCCACAGGTGGGTGCAGGGCTGCACAGGGCAGGAACTGGTGGGGCCTCACCCAGTGAGAACTGAACTGGGTGACCAGTTCAGCATATGGATCCACACGGGCCAAGGCTGAGATTTGATCCTAAGTCCCTGGGGCTGCAAAGTGAGCGCTTAACCCATTGAGCCATCTGGCTTCCCCTCTCCTAAGGTTTTGAAAGAATTAAATAAGAAAAATGCATGAACTTGCTAGCCTCCAGAACTATGAAAAATAAATGTTTGTTTTTGTTTGTTTGTTTTCTAGAAGTTATTACTTATTTCATAATCATCTTTTTAGTTTCCTTCCAAAATGCCCAAGCAAACAAAATTGAAAAAGCAAATTCCAATTCTGTTAGTATTTGGGGAGCAAGGTTATATTACATTTATATATTAACATAAGGAAGTATTTTGTATTTTTGATCTTGTACCTTTATATTAAAGTCTTCTACTAGCAACTCAAAAAAAAAAAAAGGGAAAGAAAGAAAGAAGAAAAGAAAAAGAAAAATGCATGTGGGATACTTAGCAAAAAAAAAAGGCAGTCCAATATATGGTAAATACTTAATAAATATTAGCTATTATAACTGTTGCATTAATTAAACTACCCTCACAATTGGAAAATGTTCACATTACCTCTGGGGCTATGTCTACTAGAAAAAGGGAGAACTACAGAGAATAGTTTAATTTAATTAAACCTGAAAAAAATGAAGTTTCTCAGAGAATGGATATTTTTACAATTCTAGGTTGCCTGAATAGATCAGGGCCAGAACAAGAGCAAACTGATTTATTGCAATTCCTCTGTATTAAGTCTGTGGGTTGACTTTTCACAATTTTTCAAGGATTGCAATGTGTTCCACTACCATCAACAACTTAATTCAGGAATTGGTTTGCTCTCAAATAGTGCCAGAATAGTAATAGCTTCCCCCACTCCCACCTTTTTTTTTTACTTAAGGAGTACTAGTCTGAAAAGCCATTTTGTGACTTGGACACAACTTTCCGAAAGTATTTTTAAATAAGTAATTCTGATCCTAATTTTTAATTGATATGTATATGAAATAATGAATAAATGCCAAGGGCCAGCAGTGTTTAATACTCCACCAAAAATAACAAAATATTTTGGTATTAGAGAATCAATAAGAAATAAGTTCATACAGAATTACAGCATGGGTTAACAAGAACAGCCTGTATTTCCACCCTTATCTTGAACTACTCCCTGCTTATTCACTGTGTTCTAGTTATTTTGGCTTCTCAGGCCTTTTGTATTAACAGTTTTCTCTGTCTGAAAAGTTCCTTCCTATATTTGTCATATGTCCTGTTCTTTTCCACATGAGGAAGGAGTTGACAAAATAAACATTAAATATCAACATTTCTAATAGATATTGACAGAGTATCCTAAAGAATCTGTATATTCTCAAACACTATCATATCCTCCTTCAACAGATTTCCATTATTACAAAGTCTGTAAATATAGATTTATTATTTTATTATTTATTGTTTATAACTTTATTATGATATCATAAGATTCATAAAGACAAGAGTTGTTTATGCCTTATTCACTACTATATTTGCAACATATAAAAATTTGCCAAAATTAGTAATAGGTGTCCTAAAAGTAGTCTATCAGTGATAGACTAAACTATTCACCAGTTTCTACTTCTCTATAATGTACAAGAATAGTAGGACTAGGGGTCCCTTTAATTGTGCTGCTTAAAATGGAATAAGTCCTTCATGAATACAAGAGCTAATTTTAAAGTTGTTATTCTCATACTAAATTCAGTGACAAATGGAGATAGTTTCTAAGAGAGGGATCTAATCAGTTATGCGCAGAAGGGATTTGGAAGAGGGAACAAATGGTGTGGATGTTGATTGTATGGTAAAACTGCATACTTGAAACAAAACCTTAGCTCTGATACTTATCTTTAAAAGCTAGCAAGAGTAGGTGAGTAAGCAGAGATGAGTTGTCTGGAAGAATGAACAAAGATAAAGAGGTGAGCAAGAGCTTTGTGGATGAGAGTTGAATTAAAATACTTTCTAACAGGAGCAGGAAATTTGTGTTGGGCAGTGACTGGACGAATTTGGGTAAGTAGGGCATGCCAAATAACCTCAACCTTGAAAACCAGGTAGAAGAGTCAAGGATTGATTTTATCATAATAATTTCCCTTTCACACAACCTATACCATTCCATGCAAATTTTTAACTTAAATTCTGTATTCTTCCGTGTCTAACAAATATGTAACATTTCCAAAAGTAAGGATTGTGTCTTTATTATTAGTATACTCCAATATCTTGCACAGTTGCTGACAAAGAATCAACAGAAATATTTGAAAAAAATAATGTCATGAGAAAAGTCTTAATATCTTTGGTTATTAAAATAACAAGGTAATAGTTGTGTTTTAGAAGCATGAAATTCAACAATGGAATTCAAAGATGAGATATAGGAGGCTAGTGTCAAAAACTTGGAGTCAATGTTAATAGTCTGGATATTAGTGGTAGAAAATAGGAATAGAGTAAAAGTAAAATTATAAAAAATTCTGTAATTACAAGAAATGCATAATAATAAGTATATTTATACTAAAATGACAAAATAAAAAATATAATAAAATAATAAAATAAATAAATAATTTTCATATCTTTTCTACTGATTGGATAAACAGAAGAAAAAAAAAGTATACCTATGAACAATTATCCTAATATTTTGCTGCTGAGTACTGAAAAAATATAAATTTTAAAAGGGAACTTCAATATGTTATAAGCCTAGATATGTGCACAGTCCACAGATTTAATATTTGAATCTTGGTTTTGTTAAGAAATAGGTATATTTCAAGAAGAGATTAACATGGATAGATTATCTCATTATCCATTTATTCTCTTGATTTATACTGTACTACCTCAGATGTGGTAAAAAATATTTTACCCGATTTGAACTAAAATGAAGTACTGACCTTTTATACCAAACTTTATTGAGGGTTTCAAAACAACAACAAAAAAACAAACAAACAAAACAAAGATGATGTAGCAGTTAGGAGGCCAAAAATTGTATATCAGATATTCTTGGATTTTTTCATAAACGTAGGGCTCTTGCATCTCCACTGCCCCAAGCTCCCCTCCCCTTTCTCTTTTCTTTTTCTCTTTCTTCACTTGCTACTCATTAGAAACTAAATCCATTTTTTTCAATTTTATTACACAGAATAGTTTATTTTTATTTCTATCTTTTCCACAAAATCAACTTGACCATGAGTTTAGAAAGTCCGAAGATATGGGAAGCCAAGAACTCAATGAGATGATTGATGATGGTGCAGACAAGGGGACATCTTGGGCATTGCTTGCTCTGGAGAGCATCATTTGATAGGCAAAGATTGACAGATATATGGCATAGTATAACAGCTCACCCTGTCCAATCCTGCTTCCTACCCAGCTGCTACTTCTCCAAAATCCTTTTATACTCCTAACTTCATCTTATAATAAAATCTGCTTCCCAGAAAAATCAACCTAT
>PVKE010028290.1:0-20980 GCA_004027555.1 Craseonycteris thonglongyai | reverse complement strand
TAAAGCGAAAACAATATTCTTCTGATAAATGTCTTTCAGGTATAAGCAAACTGCAGTAAACTGCCTATAATAACCAACATCATCTCAAAAATGTCTTGGGCTTCCCAAGGACAACCATGCTTCCACCATTTTCTTTGTCCTGCCTGTCTCATGGTGACCCTAGCATTCATTTGATTAATGCCATCTTTTGAGTGATTATACTACACATTGCTACAATAATTTAATTCAGCTTCAAAAACTAATACATAGATAACATCTCTTAAAATGTGTATACTTTTTTTAATACCCCACCCCCCACCCCTCACCCCCAGTATGTAATCACAGCAAATCTATAAATGGAAAAGTGTGGGCAAAGATAGTGGCTTGTCCAAAATCACACAATGAATCAGTAAACAAGTGCCCTAATTCCTAGATCTTATTTTAACTGAACAATGCAAAGACTCACATAAAGCACAATTAGAATATACATTACATTTCCTAAGTATTATAGATAAGTTCAAACAAAAGCATACAATGTTTAGTCGTTAGAGTGATAATGAGAAGTTTTAATACTTACTCAGCTCCAGTATTACATAAAAGATCCCAGTTGCATGTCAAATGAGTTATATTTACAATACTTTCATACTACCCAGTACTAGGAAAAGTAAAAATAAAAAGGGAATTATATATTTTTTTAATTTCTGCTATCTTGTTTTAACCAGTGACCACATTCCCAATTTGTGAAGTGCATGAAAAATAAACCCTTACATTGAAATAGCTTTTATTAAATGACAGCTTTCAGAGAATGAAAATAGATCAGATGTGACAAATCACTAAGCAATTACTCTTGTTATAGCCATCATTTTGTGATGAAGATGAGTTTTGTTTTGACTGGTTTAGAAAATTGTAATAAATAAAAACTGTTCAGTTTGAATATGATGTTTATTCCCTATGTCAACATATGACAAAAAGTTTTCTCACTTCAGCCTAAGAAATGCATTAGTTATCTTCAAATAGACATGTTAATACATGTGTGATTTCAGTTTTTCTTATTTCCAAATATTTAAATACTTAATAAAAAATAAATATTGTTCATTAACATATCAATTGCATGGCTTTACTCATATTTCCAGTATGGAACCACAGTCATTTGAGGTTTAAGAACTACAAAAGACCACTTAAAATTTTTTGCTAAAATAGGAGTGTCTATGTATAAACTGCATGTTTCTCCACATGGTTTTGTACAGATAGAATATAAAATCTACCAAGGAGTAGGAAAATTGTAGTTTTAATTCTTATATTTTTTTAAAGTCAATTTCATTTTAAACTATTTTTTTTCTATTTCAAATTATTTATTGCTTCCAACCATGGTCTCCCTCCTTTCTGACTCCCACAATAAATGGTACATTGTCACAAACTCTTCTATGCTTTCACTTATTCCCCAAACAACTGATGAACATCTTTACAATTTCCCTGAAGATCTAAGTTGTAGATTCAACAATTACAGGGAAACCTATGGGGGAGGTAGAAATACTCCTTCATATATACTCTTTGCTCAATTACAAGCTATGGAATTTCAAGTGCCTTCTTTCTCTCCCCCTTACGCTTCAGTCACCCTGAATCAAATTGCTCTCCATTTTTCCCCTGCTGAGTCAGCTCGTTTCTGAATGCACTTCCCCAGTGGAACCAGTAGAGGGAAGATAAGCATAACTGCTGTGTTTCCAGAATACCAGCCAGCAGCCGATATTTAATTAAATAAGGAAAACTCCCATTGTACTGGAATAGGCTCAGGAGTAAAAAAAAAAAAAGTATCCCATTATGAAAAGACAGAAAGTCCAAGAATGAGATTCAGAGCAGGGGTGTCAGGATGTCATGTCAGCTCTCCTTGGCACTCGAGATATAAAGGTTGCCATCTCTACAACTGAGTACTTTGCCACTTGGATGTTGGACACCCTATCCCCAATAATTATGCCATATGAGTATGTTTGTCATCCACTTGCAGTTGATGTACCTCTTCTGCCTTCTTCCACCCTCTCCCATTCTAATCTCTCTACCTATCAACTGAACTGCTCTTATTTTAAAATACTCCTCTAATTCTTTCTATTCCTTTAGCTATAAAAATTTTTTTTAATTTATTGGGGTGACATTGATTGACAACAATTACATTGTTCACAGGTGTACAATTCTACATTACATTGTCTATATGTTGCATTATGTGTTCACCACCCAGAATCAGCTCTGTCTTTCCATCACCATATATTTGATGCCTTCTCCCTACTCCCCCACCCCACCCCAGCTCTCCCACCCACCCCCCCTCTTATTCTCAGGTAACCACTAAACTGTTGACTGTGTCCATGAGTTTTTGTTTCTTGGTTACTTTCAGTTTTATGTTCCACCTATGAGCGAGGTCATATGTTTCTTGATTCTTTCAGTCTGACCTATTTCGCTTAATAAGAAGTTTTCAAGGTACATCCATGTTGTCACAAGCTGCTGTATTTTTCTTGATTACTTTAAATTTATAGTTAGTCTTTTTTTATTCCTCTTTACATATATTTATTTATTTATTATTTTTGTTAAATTTATTGGGGTGACATTAATTTATATCAATTACATTGTTTCCAGGTGTACAGTCCTACATTACACTGTCTATCCATCGCATTATGTGCTCACCACCCAGAATCAGCTCACTTTCCATCACCGTGTGTTTGGTTCCCCCTCCCTACCCTCCTCCACACTCGTCTTTACCACCCCCACCTCCCCCTTACCCTCAGGTAACCACTAAACTATTGACTGTTTCCATGAGTCTTTGTTTCTTTGTTCCTTTCAGTTTTATATTCCACCTGTAAGTGAGGTCATATGTTTCTTAATTCTTTCAGTCTGACTTATTTTGCTTAATAAGATGTTTTCAAGGTCTGTCCATGTTGTCACAAATTGCTGTATTTCATCTTTCCTTATTGCTGAGTAGTAGTCCATTCTATAAATGTACCACAACTTCTTTATCCAGTCATCTATCAGAGGATACTTTGGTTGATTCCACAACTTGGCCACCATGAATAGTGCTGTGATGAACATTAGGGTACATATATCTTTGCAGATTAAGGTTTTCAGGGTTTTTGGGTAGATACCCAGGAGAGGGATTGCTGTGTCATATGGAAACTCCATTCCTAGCTTTTTGAGAAATCTCCACATTGCCTTCCACAGTGGTTGTACCAATTTACATTCCCACCAGCAGTGTGAGTGTGACTTTTTTGTCTACAGACTCTTCAGCACTTGTTATTCCTTGTCTCGTTGATTATAACCATTCTAACAGGTGTGAGATGGTACGTCATTGTGGTTTTAATTTGCATTTCCCTAAATGCTAGTGATGTGGAACATTTTTTCATGTATCTGTTGGCTGTTTGTATGTCTTCAGGAGAGAAGTGTCTGTTTAGGTCTCCTGCCCATTTTTTAAATGGATTGTTTGTTTTTTTGTTGTTGAGTTGTATGAGTTCTTTATATTTTTTAGATATTAGCCCCTTATCAGAGGCATTGTTTGCAAATATTTTCTTTCATTCTGTTGGTTTCCTTTTTACTTTGTTGATGGTGACCTTTGATGTGTAGAAGCCTTTTAGTTTGATATAGTCCCATTCATTTATTTTTGCTTTTATTTCCCTTGCCTTTGGGGTCAAGTTCATAAAGTGCTCTCTGAGCCCAAGGTCTATAAGTTTAGTGCCAATGCCTTCTTGTATGCACTTTATAGTTTCCGATCTTATGTGGAGGTCTTTAATCCACTTTGAGTTAATTTCGGTATATGGTCACAGTTCACAGTCCAGATTCATTCTTTTGCATGTGGTTTTCCAATTTTCCCAGCACCATTTACTGAAGAGGCTTTCTTTTTCCCATTGTATATTTTTTGCTCCTTTATCAAAGATTATCTGTCCATATTATTTGTGGGTTTATTTCTGGGTTTTCAATTCTGTGTCATTGGTCTGTATGTCTGTTTTTCTGCCAATACCAAGTTGTTTTGATTATTGACACTTTGTAGTATAGACTGAAGTCAGGAAGCATGATGCCTCCAGCCTTATTTTTTTTTTTTTTCCCCCAGAGGATTGCTTTGGCAATTCGGGGCCTTTTGTAGTTCCATATGAATCTAATCATTTTATTATCTATTTCTTGAAAGAATATCTGTTGGATTTTGATGACAATTGCATTGAATCTGTATATTGCTTTGGGTAATATGGCCATTTTAACTATGTTGATCCTTCCAATCCATGAACATGGAATATCCTTCCATTTCTTTGTATCTTCTTAAATTTCTTTTAATGCTGTCTTATGGTTTTCCATGTGTAAGTCCTTCATGTTCTTTGTTAAACTTATTCCTACGTATTTTATTTTTGTTTTGATCACAAACGGCATTGTTTTTCTAATTTCTTTTTCTCACATTTCATTGTTTGTATATAAAAAAGCAATGGATTTTCGTACATTGATTTTGTATCCTGCAACTTTACTGGATTCATTTATTATTTCTAACAGTTTTCTGATAGAGTCTTTGGAGTTTTCTATATAAAGGATCATATCGTCTGCAAAAAGTGACAGTTTAACTTCTTCATTTCCAATTTGGATGCCTTTTATTTCTTTTTCCTGCCTAATGGCTCTGGCTAGGACTTCCAGCACTATGTTAAATAGCAGTGGTGACAGGTGACATCCCTGTCTCATTCCTGATTTTAGAAGAAAAGGTTTCAGTTTTTCCCTGTTCAGTATAACATTTGCTGAGGGTTCGTCATATATGGCCTTTATTATGTTGAGGTATTTTTTTTCTATACCCATTTTATTAAGTGTTTTGATCATAAATGGATGTTGTATCTTGTTGAATGCTTTTTCTGCATCAATTAATATAATCATATGTTTTTTATCTTTAATTTTATGTGGTGTATCACATCGATCAATTTGCATATTTTGAACCATCCTTCTGCCCCTGGGATGAATCCCATTTATTGTGGTGTATAATCTTTTAATGCATTGTTGTATTCTATTTGCTAGTATTTTGTTTAGGATTTTTGCATCGGTATTCATCAGAGATATTGGTCTATAGTTTTCCTTTTTTGTGATGTCCTTGCCAGGCTTTGGTATTAGGGTAATGTTGGCCTCACAGAATGAGTTGGGAAGTATTGCCTCTTCAATTTTTTGGAAAAAATTGAGAAGGAAAGGTGTTAGTGTGTCTTTGAATACCTGGTAAAACTCATTAGTGAGACCATCTGGTCCTGCACTCTTGCTTTTGGGAAGGTTTTGGATAATTGTTTCAATTTCCTTACTGTTGATTGGTTTGTTTAGGTTATCCAGTTCTTCTTGATTCACTCTAGGTAAACTACCGGTATATGTTTCTAAAAACTTGTTCATTTCTTCTAGGTTGCAAAATTTGGTGGCATATAGTCCTTCATAGTATTTTTCTATGATCCTTTGTATTTTTTATGGTATTAGTTATAATTTCCCCCTTTCATTTCTAATTCAGATTATTGGTGTGTTTTCTCTTTTTCCCTTGGTGAGTCTAGCCAGGAATTTGTCAATTTTATCAATTTTTTTCAAAGAACAAGCTCTTTGTTGTATTAATTTTTTCTATTGTTTTTTATACTCTATTTCATTTAATTCTGCTTTAATTTTTATTATTTCCTTCCTTCTGCTGGCTATGGGTGTTTTTTGTTCTTCTTTTTCTAGTTCTTGAAGATGTGATATTAGGTTGTTTATTTATAATTTTTCTTGTTTCTTGAGAAAGGCCTGTAGGTATATAAACTTTTGCTCTTATTACTGCTTTTGCTGCATCCCAGTAATTTTGGTATGTTGTGTTTTCGTTGTCATTTGTTTCTAAGTATTTTTTAATCTCATATTTCTTCTTTGATCCAGTCATTTTTTAATAACATGTTGTTTAATCTCCATGTATATGTGGTTTTTCCGGCTTTCTTTTTGTAGTTATCTCCAATTTCAAAGCTTTGTGATTGGAGAATACACTTGGTATGATTTTGATGTTCTTACATTTGCTAAGGCTAGCTTTGTGTCCCAGCATGTGGTCTATCCTTGAAAACATTCCTTGTGCACTGGAAAAGAATGTATAGTCCTGTGTTTTAGGATGAAGTGTCCTATAAATGTCAATGATATCCAATTGCTCTAGTGCAGGGATTCCCAACCCCGTGCCCGCAGGCGCCATGGCGCCCGCGGCCCGATTTGTGTGCGCCCGCCATTATTTGACTGCATCAAAAGTTTTTCATAAACACTAAGTAAAACTATAATTTATTTTTATACATTTGTTAGAATTTTAAAATATTGTTTGAGTATCTACACAGGTTTATTATATTCGTTGGTATGTCTGCGATATCGTATGTATAAGTTTTTCCCTAGCTTTCGCCTTTGTACACGTCGCGTCTTATTTAGCCGCTGCGCTCTTTAAACTCTCCTCCACCCAAGACGCGAAGTTGCCATTTTGATTGCAGTTGCTGGACTGATCGGGTTGTGACGGTTAGCTAGGATCACAGTGTTTTGATATATTCGATTTTAAATGAACTAAAAGCGAGGTAGGTAGTCTATTATTATGGTAGCATTTGATATGATACTGTAGTTCTATAACTATTTTTATTTTTATTTTCTTAGTCCTAAAATGAGTGGACCAAATAAGAGAAAATGAACCTATAATTTTAACACAGACTGGGAGGAATCATATTGTTTCATTTATTTAAAAGGTAAATGCGTTTGCCTGTTGTGTGGCAGTAGTATTGCAGTGCTGAAAAAACATAATGTTGAACGTCACTTTCAGACAAGTCATACCACTTTTGATATAAATTATCTACTTAAATATGAAGTAAGAAAGAAAAGAATAAATCAACTAAAATTAACTTTAACTACTCAACAGACTGTTTTCACTAGACATGTGGAAAAATCTAAAAAGGCAACCATTGCTTCTTTCAAAATTTCTCACATGCTCGCAAAGAAGAGAAAACCTTTCCAGGATGGTGAATTGTTAAAAGAAGCATTTCTGACTGCTGCCGATTGTTTGAGGAATATTCTAACAAGTGTGAGATTATGTCGGTGATACAAGACCTACAGTTGTCAAATAACACAGTCACAAGAAGAATACACGCAATTTCAAAAGACTTGCAAACTCAGTTAAAGACGGACTTGGAAATATGTGACTGCTTCTCTCTGCAATTTGACGAGTCAACAGACATATCAGACACCGCACAGTTGGCAGTTATGGTGAGAATGGTATTTAGTAACTTCACAGTAAAAGAGGAGCTGTTGCAAATATTACCAATGAAAGGACAGACGAGAGGTGAGGATATTTCTAAAACTTTCAGAACATACGCCAGGTCGATAAACATGCCTTTACATAAGTTGTCTGCGATAACTACTGATGGGGCACCAGCAATGGTTGGTAAAAACAAAGGCTTTATTGCCCTTTGCAGGAAAGATTAATCATTTTCAAACTTTATGTGCTACCACTGTATTATCCATCAGGAAGCTTTGTGTTGTAAAATACTGCCCTTCGAACATGTTATGAAAATAGTCACAAAGATAATCAACTCTACTCGAGCAGCTCCATTGCAACACCGACTTTTCAAGGCCCTGTTAGAAGATACTGAAGATAAAGAACACGATCTCATCCTGCATACTAAAGTACAGTAAAGGTAAAGTTCTTACAAGATTTGTGAACTTAATTGAAGAAATAAAAACATTTATACGTGATAAAAATGAAAATTATGATGAACTAGCAGACTCTTGCTGGCTGGTGGATTTGAGTTTTCTTGCTGACACCATGAAAAAATTAGATTCTTTCCATTTGGAGTTGCAGGGAAAAGACAAAAATAGAGCTGAAATGATAAGCTCTGTAAACGCATTGAAAGCAAAATTGACTTTGTTGATATCACATCTGCATATCAAGTCTCTTGTGCACTTCCCATATATGAGGAAAATGCTAGGTAACAATGAATTAAATGTGTTATTATTTATTGAGACCCTGCAAGTGCTTCAAAAACAGTTTGAAGAGAGATTTCTGCAGTTTACAAATATCGAGCCAATTGTCTCCTTCTGTATCAATCTTTTTACTTGCCAAATAAATGGAATAGAACTAGCCGCATGTATTGCAGACCTTGTTCAGGGGAAAGCAGAAGAACTAGTTAGAAATTTTGAACCTTAAGAACGATATTTTGCTAAAATCCTTAATATCAGAGGACTTATAGAACATAGTCGACAAAGAAAGGTTCCCATTTTTTTAACAAAGCGGCATATAAAATCAAATCGTTTTTCGGGTCAACGTATTTATGTGAATCTTTGTTTTCAAACATGAATTTTGTAAAATCGCGATATAGATCTCGACTTACCGATGAGAATCTTAATAATTGTTTGCTAACAGGGTTGTCGTCATACTCTCCTAATTACAAGGCACTGGCCAATGAAATGCAATGCCAAAGATCACACTGACAGATTGGTTTTTTTTGTTTTCTTTTATGTTTTTTTAAATGATTTTATTATACGTGTGTTTTTATTTACTTTGTATTATGTTTTGTATATATGTTTCTTTGTGTGTATATAATTTGTACAATAAATTTATTATTTTAAAATTATTTTTATTATTTTTTATTCTTGTTCAATAATAAATATCCTTAGAAATAGCTGGTGCCCGCCGCACTACCAATATTTTAGAATGCGCCCTAGGGTATAAAAAGGTTAGGAACCCCTGCTCTAATGTATCATTTAGAGCTGATATTTCTTTGTATATTTTCTGTTTGGACAATCTGTCCAAGGCTGTCAATGGGGTGTTTAAGTCCCTTACTATAATTATGGTTTTGTCAGTTTCTCCTTTTAGATCTGTTAGTAGTTACTTTGTAAATTTTTGTGCTTCTTGGTTGAGGGTATATATATTAATAAGTATAATATCTTCTTGTTGTATTGTTCCCTTTATCATTATAAAATGTCCATTTTTGTCTCTTATTATCTTTTTAATCCTGAAGTCTGCTTTGTCAGATATAAGTATGGCTATACCTGCTTTTCTCTGGATGCCATTTGCTTGGAGTATTTTTTCCACCATTTCACCTTGAGTCCATGTTTGTCCTTGTGGCTACAGTGTATCTCTTGTAGATAGCATAAGGTTGGTTTTGTTCTTTAATCCAGTTTGCTACTCTGTGTCTTTTTATCAGTGAGTTCAGTCCATTTACATTTAGGGTGATGACTGATATATGAGGATTTCCTATAGCCATTTTATCTTTTGTTTTCTGGTAGCTCTTTTTTTTTCTTTTTTTTTTTTATTGCTTCTTTGCTTTTTTCTTCATATTATTTTAGTTTGATGGTGATTATGACTGTTTTTTCTGTATTCTCGTCTTTTCTTTTTATGTGCCTCAGTTCTAAGTTATTTTTCAGTGGTTACATGAACTTCATATAAAAGAAAATTTCATATATGCTGTGGTTCCTTTTCTTAAGGATGTTTCTTATCTCCATTCTCTTTGGAAACTTAAGTCTTTACTTCCTCCCCTTTTTATATTTTTGTTGTTCCAGTTTATCCCTATTTACTTTTACTTTTTGTTTCAGGTCCAACTGCCTCCTTCAGTATTTCTTTAAATGCTGGCCTTGTGCTAGAGAATTCCTCCAATTTTTGTATGTCTGCAAAGGTCTTTATTCCACCTTCATATCTAAGGGATAACTTTGCTGGATATAGGATTCTTGGCTGGTCATTTTGCTCCTTTAATATTTTAAATACTTTGTTCCATTCCCTTCTGGCTTGTAGAGTTTCTGTTGAGAAATTTGATGGTAGTCTGATGGGCTTTCCTTTATAGGTTATGGTGATCTTTGTTCTGGCTGCCTTGAGGATTCTTTCTTTCTTTGACCTTTAACATCTTCAGTATAATGTGCCTTGGAGAGGGTCTGTCAGGATTCAAGGAGCTAGGGGTCCTGTTTCCTTCTTGGATATGAGGTGCCAGTTCTTGCCATAGATTTGGGAAATTCTCATCTACTATTTATTTGAGTAAATTCTCTGTGACCATCTCGTCCTCTGCTCCCTCTGGAATACCTATTACTCATATTATTTTTTCTAATGGAGTCAGATAGTTTTTATATATGTCTTGCATTTCTTTTAACTTTTAGGTCCTCACTTCTTCCTTCTGTGACATTTCCAAATTTTTGTCTTTGATTTCACTAATTCTTTCCTCCATCTGGTCAGCTCTGCTTCCTATGCCAGCTATTTCATTTTTCATTTTTTTTATTGGGTTGTTTATCTCCAGAATTACTATTTGCATCTTTTTCATAGATTCTACTTCCTTTCTGAGATGACTTAGCTCCTTCTGTGTACTCTGCCAGTTTTCTGATCGCTTTGAATATTTTCATAATTGCAACCTTGAATTCTCTGTCATTTAGCTCATATAATTCCGTATATTCAAGTTCCTTTTCTGGAGATTTTTCTCTTCTTTTCTGAGCTCCTTTGCTCAAAGGGGTATTCATCACTGCTGGAGCATTTTGTTTCCTGGACGTGAGGACTTTTCTCTTGGTAGATGTGAAGGTATCTTTCTTTTACTTCCTAGCTGGTGTTAGTGTCTTATAATATTTCCTCATTTATTTTGTTTTCTCACAGTGGAAGACTTCCTAGGAGATGGGCTTCTCTTTGACTCAGTTGCCCTGGTCTCTGTATGCCTCCCCTTTGGGAAGGTACAGTAGGCGATGGTAGTCTATGCCTCTGAGATCCCACTGCTGTCAGAAGCTGCCACACCTATATCTGTCTGCTGGCTTCAGTGGGACAGGTGTGGGAAGGGGCTTGTTTGGAAAGGTGCAGGTTTGTTTGCTTCACAGGGTAATGGCAGCTTCCCTTTGCCAGCTTCAGTGGGACAGGTGGGGGCAGGGCTTGTTCAGAAAGGTGGGGGTCTGTTCGCTTCACAGGATAATGGTGGCTTCCCTCTGCTGGCTTCAGCAGGAAGAGTGGGGGCGGGGTTTGTTAGGAAAGGCACAGTCCTGATTACACTACAGGGTAATGGCGGCTTCTCTCTACTGGCTTCAGCAGGAAGAGTGAGGGCAGGGTTTGTTGGAAAAGGCGCAGGTCTGATTGCGTCATAGGGTGATGGCGGCTTCCTGGCAACAGCTCACTGAAGGCCTGCTGTGGGCAAGGCCTGCGGGGCAAACCCTGAGAGACAGCAAGGGGAAGCAGCCAGGCTCTGTGTCCAAGGCCACGCACACTGCTCCGGTTGAGAGCACCCCACTGAGGGCCACTGTGCGCCTCAGCTGCCAACACACACCCGGTGTCAGTGCTCCAGCCACTGGAACAACCACCTCCGACTCCAGTTGCCAGCCTCATGTTCCGTGGGCTCCCGGCTCCAGCCACCCAACTTACATGCGGGCAGCTGGATCTTCACTCCAGTCACCGGGCACCATCTCTAGCTGCTGCTGGTACCTCGCTCTGGCCACCCTCACCACACCCCGGCTGCTCCCCCCCCCGCCCCGCACTCCCACTGGGGCCTCTCGCCACTGTCAGCCATGCCCCCTTTTTCCGTCCACCCAGCGCTCTGGCGTCTGCACCTCCGCCTCTATCTATTCCAGGCCTCCAACCCACCCAGAGTCATTCTGCTCCTCGACCCACGCCCCCAGCTCCCACCTCCATCAGTCTCTCCTCTGCTAGACTCGGGTCAGCCTCTGGGTCCATCACTGAGTGGGTCGCGCTCCATGGCAGGTCTCCACACAGCTCCCTTTCTTCCTCTCTCGCTCACCTCCATTTCTCCAGCTTTAGGAATTTTCTTGGGTCTCTCAGCCGAGGCTGTGTGCTACTTAGGGATTCTCTGGTTAGATTTTAGTTGTTTAAATTGTGTCTTTCCAGGAGAGGTTTCAAGAGCTCCTCTCACGCCACCATCTTTTTTTTTTTAATATTTATTTATTTATTTATTTATTTTGACAGAGGAGAGAGAGAGGGAGAGATACAGTGACAGAGAGAGAACTGAACTAGGGGAGCTCCCAGTTCAGCATATGGTTCCGCACGGGCCGGGGCCGGGATTCGATCCTCGGTCCCCAGCGCCGCAAAGTGAGCGCCCAACCCACTGAGCCATCCCGGCTTCCCCTCACGCCGCCATCTTGATGACGTCTGTCTTTAAACTATGTTTAAATAATATCCTCAGAATAATCCAAGATGAAAATCAAAGAAAAGAAACGTAAGGTTAAAATTTTGTCAAATTCATCTGGCTTTTCCTGATGCTCCTTGGTATCCCCTTAGACTTGGTCTAATGTATGTCCATGCTGTGATCCACTTCAAAATGCTCAGCATACGAACATGTCACATTGCAATAGTAATTTAATGATTGTTTTTCTGTTGACCCAGGCAGGAACTGTCCCTTCATTTACAGTCCTGCCATGTTTTTACAGGACCAGATTCTAGCTGCAGGTTGGTCTCTTGAGGCAGGTCAAATACAAGCTTTCCTTTTTGTTGTGGTGCAGCCGGTCCAATTGACCTGCTGCCGCTGCTGCTTCTCCAGAACTTCCACTAGAGTAAATGTATCAAGTTGTTAACTAATTTATATAGGCTGTGGTTTAAATAAATAACTTTATAAATAGAATGAAATGTTATCATGTGTATAACGCCCCTCTTAGAAAAGGAAAAGAAAATATTGAATGGATATTGTCATGTGTAATGGTCCCTCTTTGGTATCAATAGACACTACATAGTGCATAGGCTCCAGATTATTTTAGAAATAATCATCACATTTATTTAGCATCTTCTTGCAAAGAGAATATTCAAAAATTAGGACCTCAAATCCTAGAGTAAAACTTCAATTCAATGTTCCTTCTACTCCAATTATATACTCATTATGAAAGGCTAAATAAGGGTAAACCGAGCAAAAAGGGATGGAAAGACAAATGACTATAAATTTGTATGGATTTTGTAATCTGGTTATTGAACTAGGAAATATATACATTTTTTAAAGCATTAATAAACAAACATAAATAAAAGATTGGACCTCATTTGGAAAAGGAAAGGCATAGAACACCTTACCTGGACAGGTGGATTAGATGGAGAAATTTCTAGGTATAACTTAAGTTTTTCCAGGCCTTGTTAAGGTTGTGGACATAGATGAGAGCTCCTTAATAGAAATGACCTGAATTTCTTAGCCCCAGTGACCTTAATAATGCCAGGCTTCCTTCCTTTAGGGTATCTCTATCATTCATTCCTGATTTCCATTTGGAAATCCTTCTCTAAGAGAGAATAAAGCCATATCACTGTCCCTGCTGCTGGGTCCTCGGGTCTGACTGTAGTGATGTGGCACTTCAAGCACTGCCTGCCTCTAAGGGTTCCCAGTATCTGCACTCTCTGGAGCCAAAATCACACTGATGAGTGAGAGTGTATGGAGCCTTCTTTTCCCCACTCTGTAACAACTTGTTTCAACTAAGCTCTAACACCACACTCATGAAAACAGCTCCTTCAGCACTGTTTGTGCCCCAGTTCACAAGGCCAGAATTGCCAATACAAAAGACAAGTAGCATGCTCTAAGGACTGTCCCAGGCTATCTCCCAGAAGGCTTTGCTAATTGCTCCCTTCCAGCTTCACCCTAGAGCCCTCAGGCAAAGCAAACCCCTATGACCTACCAACTTGCTCATCCTTCATACTCAGACATGGCTTAATCTAACAGGAACCCCTGCAACAAGCATTAAGTATCATGTCAAGGCACTCAGGAAACGGGCTTATGTTAAAAAATTTATAATGATGATTGTGGCAGATCAGACCAGCCAAACAAATTAGTCCTATTGCAGATGGTACTTAAATGCTAACTGCTGACCTGGACTGAGTCCTGACCACTTAGTCCAAAACACTTTACGAAATGCTATTTTAAAAATGAGAAACTGGGGTTTTGAAAAAATAGCTAAGGTTACTCATCAGGTATGTGGCAGAACTGAGAAAAAAACAGATCCATCTGATGCCAGAGTTCCCATGATTAAGCACTAGACTATACCAAGACTGTTAGGAAATCAGTGAAGACTTAAACAAATGATGACACTAGGAAAGCAGCACTGTTGAAAGACTGGACCACTGGGAACAATGTGCAAGACAGACCACAGGTGAGAAACTGATTTAAATATATAGTTAAGATGGGGCCACATTGCTTTCATTTCGGGTGAAGACATGAAAGTTCATTCATCCTCCGGCATACTTATGCTTTCTCATAGAATTATGAGTTTTCCCTGATAAGTGGTCTAAAGCAGTTACCTGGAACACTAATATTAAACCTAAGATTTATGACTACAGGCACAAAGGTTTCTGTGTTAATGATTAACAAAAGGAAAAATAAGAAAAAAATATTTATTTATATAATAAAAATCCTACCACCAACATCACAGAAATATAGCCAAGATGATTGAGAAACATCTGTAGACCACTACACACCTACTAGAATGACTAAAGTAAATACACACTACCGAGTACTGGTGAAAATGCAGCGCAACTGCAATTCTCACAGGTTGCTGGTGACAACATAAAATGGTGGAGCCACTATGGAAAATGGCTTGCCAGTTTTAAGTTAAACAGACACTTAGCAATTCTACTCCTAGGTATTGACCCAAGTGAAATAAAAACCTGTGTCCATAAAAGAAAAAAGAAAAAAACCCTGTATGTGGACATTTACATCAGCTTCATTCACAATCACCAAAAGCTATAAACAAACCCATGTCCCTCAAATGGAGAATGAACAAATGGTGGTACATCCATATCATGAAAAAGTACTCAGAGCAAAAAAAAACAAACTCTTGATTGATATTATTAATACATACAAATGCTGAATCTCAGAGGCTTTGTACTAAATGAAAGAAGCCAGACTTAAAAGGCTAAATAGTATATGATTCCATTTACTTGTATTACATTCTGAAAAAGGCAAAACATATCCGTGGTTGTCAGATATTCAGGATAGGAGAGGATTTGACTATAAAGGAACAACATATAGAATATTGTGGGAGGGGTATTATGTAAATATTATGTGTCCTAATTGTGGTGATGGGTATATGACTCCATGCGTTTTCCAAAATCCACAGAACTTATACAAAAAGGGAATTTTACCATATGAAAATTAAAGTTTTAAATAAAAAAGAAACATCTCTCCCATAATTAAGTGTAAGGCAAAAGCTTCACATTTTCTAAATGTTATAAACATCATTTCACAGAGCATTATCTACAAACAAGATAATGTAACTGAGAATTTAAAACACAAACTACACTATAATTTTTCAAAAAATGTATACAAGGCATAAAATTGTACTGATTAAAAGTATAAGTGGTTGGCCAGAATATTGTTTACCATCTCTAAATACCTATAAAATGTTCATAGGTTTTTATACCTTTCATAAATAAAGAGAAGCAAATTAATGCAAAGCTACCTTTCTGGGAGAAGCTGTCAAACATTGCACTTTGGGGCCAAAAGGAAATTTGTGACTTCTTGTTATGTTAAATTTGGTACTAAAGCCTGCATGTACCACACCAAATGAGCTATTTACTATGATAAATACTGCTTCCTAATAAAAAGAAAAGGGGTAGCCTGGGAAGATAACTGCAGGGGTTTTAAAGCACTCTCTGAAACACTCTGATACACTATTCTAGAAAGAATAATTTAATATCAATCAGAAGTCAAGCTCAAAATTCCATTTCCTGAAAAGGATCAACAAAAAATTGATACAATTTAATTCAGCAAACATTTATTAATTATTTACTATATGCCAAGCACTGTGCTAGGCACTAAACTGAGTTAAAAAAGAACACAATATTTGCCCTTAAAGAATGCACAGGCTAGAAGGGGAGAGAAACATAAACAATTACATTTGCACACAACAATTTCAGTGTAATAACAGAAGTATGTTCAGGGTACAGGGATGACCACAGGAAAAAGTAACAGTCTGAGTATCTAACAAAAAAGATATGAACCAGATTCTAGGACCCCCTAAAATCTTCCTTCAGCGACAATTTGGAAGCTAACAGGATAAAAAAAAAAGGCTGCATGGTTTGAAGAGTCTACTCCCTGATATTTACAACTAACCCCACTACAGTTTTGAGGAGACTGAGCATGGAATGCCTATTCTGATGTATTAATCTCCTTTTCTAGATGATTTTCTAGATGATTAATTTCCCCCAGGGAAGAGGAATATTCTTCCCTTTTCTGGCTAGTGACTCCCTTTTCTGGCAAGTAGAAAAGTACCAAGCAGAATATTCCATCTCATTAAAACCTAACATCCCTTTCATGCAACAAGAGAAAAAAGAAAGAAGGTCCTTCGTAGCTCATGACAAGTCCCTGCAAGCTAACCATCCACACAAAATTATGATAGAAAGGCATGAATGTTCCATTTCCTCTGTGTGTTAGCATATAATCATATAAAACATAAAATTCTAATTCACTACTTCTAGTCAGCATGACTATTGCCTCAATGCTTTCACCGTGGATTAAACAAGTAAAAGTAAGCATTCTAAAATGATAGAAGTCTTTCCTTCTCCTCTGTCTTCAAGTCCCCTCCTGAAACTTCTAACCCTGACAGGAAAGATTACACAAGGGACTTCCTTCCTCCATTTTTTCTATTCCATCTACGGTATTAACAATATGAATTCCAGGTACGTACACCATGGTCAACTGCCAAGAAAAAAAATCAGAAAGTGTTAAAAACAAAATGGTGAGAAACCAAAGTGCCACATACATAAGGGATAACACCATGTTTTAGAAACTGGAGAAGTTTTCACAATGATATCACCTCACATTTGTCCAAATAGCTATCATCAATAAATCAACAAATAACAAATGTTGGTGAGAATGTAGGGGAAAAGGACCTTTGTGTACTGTTGGTAGGACCACAAATTGGTACAGCCATTATTGAAAACAGGTTTCTCAAGAAATTAAAAATGGGGAAGCCAGGATGGCTCAGTGGGTTGAGTGCTCGCTTTGCAGTCCTGGGGACCGGGGATCGAATCCCAGCCCCAGCCCATGTGGACCCATATGCTGAACTGGGGAGCGCCCCCAGTTTAGTTCTCACCAGGGTGAGACCCTCGCCCAGTTCCTGTCCCTTGCAGCCCTGCGCCCACCTGTGGAATAAAACTATGTGGAAGGGCTGATGATGTGCTGCTATGGAGACTGTTCTGGGCCCTCCCCCTTCTCTCTGTTTCTGTATTTCTCTCTCTCTCTCTCTCTCTCTCTCTCTCTCTCTCTCTGTCAAAAACAATAAAAATAAATCTTAAAAAAATAAATACATAATACAAGTGTCATATGACCCAGTAATTCAATTTCTGAGCATTTAACTGAAGAAATCCAAGACACTAATTTAAAAAGATATATTCACCCCTATGTTCATTGCAACATTGTTTACAACAGCAAAGGTATGGAAGCAACCTAAGTGTCCATCAATAGACAAGTGGATAATAAAAAGATGTGGTATACATATGCAATGGAACAAAAGAACAAAAAAGAAAAGAAAATGGTAAATGAAATACAGTGGTACCTTGGTACTCAAACAAGTAAAGGTGAATATTGGGGGAAATTTTTCACGTCAAAGTGTTGAGTACCAAATTCAATGAGTTTCAAAGCAGTCAAGTCCCAAGGTATGACTGTAAGTCAGAGAGAGAAACATAAATATAGTATGATTTCACTTACATGTGGAATCTAAAAAACAAAATAAATAAACAAACAAAACAAACAAACTCATAGATACAGAGAATTAATGGTTCCCAGATAAAGAGGTATTGGAAGGATGGGGTTAAAAGGTAAAAGGGACTAGAAGTACAAATTTCCAGTTATAAAAACTGGACTTAAAGTACAGCATAGGAAATATGTGACTGTCCAGAAAGTATCCAGCCATGTAACCATTCTCATTATATTGACAATGGCTGGATATTCTTTTTTTCCCAGACAGCACTTGTATAGACAATAATAAAATAATAACTATGTATGGTGCCAGAGAGGTACTAGGCTTATTGGACTAATCACTTTATGAGGTATAAATGTTCAATCACTATGTTGTACCCCTGAAACAAATAGAATATTGTATGTCTACTATAACAGGAAAATAATTTTTTTAATCACTGAAAGAAATGAGGTTTCACAGCTAGAATATCTGAATTCAGATCCTGCCTCTTTCACTTACTAGTTCTATGGCTTTAGACAACCTATTTCACCTGTCTGAATGTCAGTGTTCCCATTTGAAAACTATTATCATGATTATTCTTAGGATTAGTTGCCATATAGGAGTGATTCTCAAGCCTCCTACATGCCAGAACTCAAACCCCACCCTGAGATTGTTTTCATTGGTCTATGGTAGGGCCTGGACAAAAAAAAAAAAAGGTATTCTAAATTCTAGTATATAGCTGGGGTAACAGCCACTGAATTACATACAGTATTTGAGAGAATTCCCTAAAGTTTAATTCAGTGCAACATTAAGCAATATATCATTATGTTGAAAAAATACCATTAAACTCACTCTGTTTTGAAACTTGCATGTTCTGAAACAGTGCTAGTAATTCAAAAGCTAAATATGGCATTAATTTATAATGCCTCACTTGACAAGCAAATCATCTTTATCATTAACAACTGAGAATTATTCTAAGGAGCTGAGAAAATAAGACATACAACTTAAATGACTAAACTCAATTAATATCTGCTAAATATAAAATGACATAGATGATGGGGTAAACTGCACACTGCTATAGGTAAGATACCACAATTTTTGAAAATATTTCCAGTATAAGTACAGTGCAAGGAACTCACTAAATATGAGTTAAACAAATAAATAAAAAGTAATTTCTACAGGAATTTACCATCAGTGACACTGTCAAAGATCAAAGTGTGGGGTAAAGTATTTTTTATGGAAAATGAGTCTCAGTCACCTGCCCACAACAAGACTACAATAATGAGCCTCTAAGAAAGAAACCTTCATTTAGCTTTGAAGAATAAATTAAGCAGCTCTTGGCATTTCCAATTAAATCTTTTGACTACGTAATGGCCTACCCTACCCTCGTTCCTGGCTCCAATCCTGACTATGCTCCAATCTTGTTATAGCTATCACCAGGAGGCTAGTCTTTCTAAAGCAAATTTCACCTTTATTAGTAGCATTACAGAAGTCTTGCTTTCTGAGCATTGTACACCTGCTTAAGAGTTAATGAATGAACAGTACAAACCAAAGAAAAAGTACATGAATCTACCCAACTGTACTGATCAATGGGCCTAAGAGATGAATGAACTGACTGACTGCATACCATTTCATACTCTACAAAATAACCCTAGATTGTTGCTGCAGAACTTAGATTAAGAAAAATTTATTGCTGAGTTGTTTTTTTCTGTTTTTTTTTTTGTTTGTTTTTTGTTAAATTTAATGGGGTGACATTGGTTGGTAACAATTAGATAGTTTCCAGATGTACAAGCCCACATCACCCATGCATCACATTATGTGCCCACCACCCAGAATCAGCTCCCCCTCCACCAACATATATCTGGTGCCCACTCCCACCTGCCCCCACAAATCTCCCTCCCCGCTCCTCCCCCCTCTCTAGGTAACCACCAAACTATTGAGTGTGTCCATAATACTGGTACCCTCTCCCACCTTCCCTCCCACTCTCCTTCCCCCGTACTCCCCTTCCCTCAGGCAATCACCAAGCTATTGAGTGTGTTCATAGGTCCTCTGTGTCTTTGTTACTTTCAGTTTTATAAAAGAAGAGTAGATTATTTTTTAATATCCTTTTTCTGAGCACCCAGCAACTAAAGTGATACATTCCTTCAAACTTGCAAGGATAAATGTTGCAAATATCTAGGCTGAATTACCCATTTGTATGTTTGGAACTTGAATTATTCATTTACTTTTTTATATTTTAAAGAGGAGACTAAACTAAACCACAAAGAGAGAAAATACTAAAATATCTCTTTGCTGTAGATTTAAAGGTTTTCAAAGTAATAAAAAGCCAAAGATCCCTTCAGCAATAAACAATACATTTATTCTACAACCTAATTAATATTCACCATCTATGTTACTTAAGAAACAAAACAATACATCTAGGAAATTTAGTTGCCCAGCATTATGGACACACTCAATGGTTTGGTGTTTACCTGGCGAGGAGGGAGGAGGGGGGAGGGAGAGTTGGGGGGGGTGGGGGGAGTGGGCACCAGATATAATATGGTGTTGGAGGGGGACCTGATTCTGGGAGCTGGGCACATAATGTGATGCATGGGTGATGTGATGTGGAGTTGTACATCGGAAGCTGTCTAATTGTTACCAACCAATGTCACCCCATTAAATTTAACAATAAAATATAATATTAAAAAAAAAAGAAAGAAATTTAGTTGCATACAAACAAAAGTAATCATATTAATGAGTAAAAATAATCTTACAAATTAGGATAGGAAAAAATATAGGGAAAAAAATCACAGTTTTTCTTAAAAACTGTATTCAAATATTGAGAACAATGGAGGGTCCCCTTTAATTGCTGGATTTATTAAGCAAATGTTTAAATTAGGATGTCATTGTGAACTCTGTCAATAACAATCTATATCAATAACAACCTAGGGTATCACTTTCTTATTTGAAAAAGAATGAGTGCTTCCTCTATCTATGAGCAAATAATTATGCAAAATCATGCAAATTCTAGACCCATAAACTTACAAGTTTAATTATCTAAATTCTAAATTAAAATCCAGTTATTTTCCAAATGATATCTTAAGACTAACTTTAACTTATTTATCCCTGCTTCCTTATTAATAACAAACATCAACTTGTCAATGATCACCAAAATAGGGCATGCCACTACATTGCGAGAAGAAAATATCAGAACATCTACTTGTATTTATTTTTATCAAAAAATATCTTTACTAAGCACAAATAAACAAATGGGACCTTATTAAGCTAAAAAGCTTCTGCGCTGCAAAGGAAACCATCAACAAAGCAAAGAGGCAACCAACCAACTGGGAGAAAATATTTGCAAACAATGCCTCTGATAAAGGGCTAATATCAAAAATATATAAAGAACTTGTACAACTCAACAAGAAAAAAACAAGCAATCCAATTAAAA
>PVKE010028289.1:0-21022 GCA_004027555.1 Craseonycteris thonglongyai | reverse complement strand
CCGAGGATCGAATCCCGGCTCCGGCCCAGGCAGGACCCACGTGCTGAACTGGGGAGTTCCCACAGTTCGGTTCTCTAACTGTCTCTGTCTCTGTCTCTCTCTCTATCTGTCAAAAAGTAAAATAGAAATAACTATGCACTGAAGACAAAAAGATAATTTCTCTCTATAAATGTGAAAAGATAAAAAAAAAAAAAGAAAAGTTGATATGGGGAAGCTGGATAGCTCAGTGGTTGAGTGCTTGCCTTGCAATCATAAGGTCCAGGGTTCAATTCCTGGCCCTGACCCATGCAGCTTCATATGCTGAACTTCAGCACAATTGGTAACTACCAGAATGGCAGAGCAGTGAAGGCTCTCACCTCCCATGAGGGAGGCCCCTGTTTCGGTTTCTATCCCATGTACCTCAACATCGAACTGTGTGGAATAAAACCATGTCACAACTAATGATGTGAAATTATGGAGACTGCTCTAGGACCTCCCCTATTCTCTCTCTCCTCTTCTTTAAAACAACAACAACAATAAAATAAATAAAAAAGAAAAGTATATATATCTGATGTCTGACAATTAAGATCACAGACATCTTAGAAAAAGTGCTACATACCTCATTGATGAATATTACTATGGTCATCTTCAAAATACTCACCTTGGGAAGCTATGCACCAATGTCAGCACCTAGTCCACCTTTCAAAGCAATTTTGGAACTCTTTCTGGAATGTCCATGAGAGCCATCATTGTATTATCCTTGGTGTCCTGAATGTCATCAAAATGTCTTCTTTTCAACATTTACTTTATCTTTGGTTAAAGAAAAAAGTCACTGGGGGCCAGATTAGGTGAGTAGAAAGGGTGTTCCAATACAGTTAGTTGTTTACTGGCTAAAACCTCCCTCCCAGACAGTGTCATGTGAGCTGGTGCATTGTCATAATGCAAAAACCATGAGTTGTTGGTGAAAAATTCAGGCCATTTTTATATAAAATTTCATGCAGCATTCTCAGCACTGCCAAATAGTCAACTTGGTTGACTGTCTAGTTAGTACACATTCATAATAAACAATCCTTCTGATAGCTAAAAAGGTTAGCAACATTGTATTGACTCTTGATTTGGACTAATGGAACTTTTTTGGTCATGGAGAATTGGGTGACTTCCACTGTGCACTTGGATGCTATGTTTCAGGATTATATTGCTACACTCACCTGTCATCACCAGTATGATATGGCCCAAAACATCATCTTGTATCTCCAAAAGGTTTTGGCAAATGTCTGACTCGCCTTTGCTTTTGTTCATCAGTGAGCTCTTTCAGGACCATTTTTTCACACACCTTTTTCATGTCAAAATTTTCAGTTGAGATTTTTCTGTTTCTCTATTGATGTTTACTTGATGTGCTATGATCCTCACAGGTGATGATTTGGACACACAATTTGATATATTTTTGCAATGCTTTAATTAATTCTGCTCATTATTGGTAGCTTTGACCTCTCTTCATTAGTGACACTTTCTCTGTCTTTAGAAAAATGTTTAATCCATTTGTACACGACCGTTTTCTTCATGGCATTATCCCCATAAACTTGGACTGATGTGTCCCTGATTGTATTTCCACTCTTGACAAGTTTAACAGGAAATGTAATGTTTGTTTGTTGCCCTAATTCAATCCCCAACATTCTTGCAATGGCACACAAAAACACACAACAATAATGAACACTACTCAAGAAGACTTTGCCACACATTGACACAAACACAGCTGTGAGACACTGCTGTACCAAGGTTATGGAACTTTATGGAGTTGTTTGTACAGTGCTGCCAACATAAGTGCATGGTGGCAAGTTTGCAACCTTAATTGTCAGACCTCATACTTAGAAAGGTGAACATAGTCTATTTTATGGCTGTAAGGAAATCTTAGGAGTAGAGTCCAAACCCTGAGGTGGCATTGATGTGATATAAGGATGAATAAGGCCACTAGAATCCCAGAAATGGACAATAGCAATGCCAAAAAGAAGTGTTGAATTGTCTGAGCCCAACGATCAGAGACTGGGGTAGTTTCAGGCACCCAGAGACACTCTCCAGGTTGATAAGCTGGGAAGCTTAGTGCAAACTGAATTGGAGATATTGTTTCCCTAACAGTAATGGTTACCAATAAAATAACATCACACTGACTTAAATAAGGATTCTCACACCCAACATGGGCAAAGATGTAGGAAGCTGACAGCATATGTTGGTTGGAATACAGTATTATTTGACAATAGTCTTCAAAAGCCTTAACAAAGGACATAGCCTTTGACACAGCAATTTTACTTTAGAACTTCATTTTAAGAAATTAATTAATGAGGGATCTACATTAAATATAGTCAAAGGCTGTTAATTTTAATATCATTATAAAGGTTTATAATAAAATATTAAAAATATATTTATTTGTATTGAAAGTTTTTTACTACATTTTAGTAAATTAAGTAGCACAAAGCTAATTTTATTTTCTGTATTATGTCGCATAAACATAGAAAAAGTCTAATAGAATAACACAGGAGATGCTATTTGTAGTTACTCTGAGTGGTGGATTGCAGGTAATTTTTAATATCTCATCTTTGCTTTGCTAAACTTAATATCTATCCTTTGTTTATCTGAGTTTTATTATATTTTTCTACAGTTAACATAAATTAGTTATTTTAAGAAAAATTGGTGTTTTCAGAAAGAGCTTATATCACTACATATCCATAAGAATGGCTAAAATGATATAGACATAAATGTTGGCAAAAATACAAAGTAATGGGAACTCTCATACTCTGCTGGTAGAATTACTTTGAATAACTAGCAGCATCTAGGGAAGCCTGAATATATACATGTGAAAATCTAGAACCTATGTATCTATCTAATAGAAGTTTGTGTGTGTGTGTGTGTGTGCACAATTGTATTTATAAATATACACATGCATTTACCAATATATACTCATCAAAAGACGCACATAAGAATGTTCATGGCAGCACTAGTTGTATTATTTCCAAGTTGGAAGCAATGCAAAAATCCATCTATAATAAAACAGAAACCCAGTTGTAGTATACTCACATACACAATAATGGTATACCACCTTCAATGCAGATGCATCTGCCAAATTTAAGCATATTGAGCAAAGGAAACAAGACACAAGAGAGTACATATTGTACTCATATATAAAGCTCAAAAGCAATAAAATACACTTGTGGTTTTGGAAATCAGGATAGTGGTCATCATCAGAGATGTACTTTCTGGAAGGGTTGTCAAGGGTTTGTTATGCACAGTAATATTTTATTTCTTGGTCTGAGTCCTGATTCCCTGAGTGCATTTACTTTGTGGAAAGTAATCATGCTTTACACCTGTGATTTTTACACATACCTCTGTGGGCACTATACTTCAACAGAATTTGACCTCAAGAAAATTGCTGGTTTGAGGTTAAGTGCAGGAGTTAAAGTTAGACTCGTGGCCAACCTGGCATGTGCACTGTGTGGGAGAGAGGTGAGTAATTCACAAAGGCAGTACAATGTATCGACTAAGAGTACTGGGGGTGGAGCCAGACAGGACTAGATCTGAATCCCTGTTTTGTGACTTCTAGCTATGCAAGCAACAGCAAGAACAATAGATGAGGCCAGAGATATAGTCAGGCCCAGACCATGAAAGAGCCTGTAAAGTTAAGATAAGGATGTTGGTTTTCATTCTCAGTATGAAGGGAAGCCGTTCCTAGTAACAGCACACTCATAAGTCCAAAGAGATTTCATAGGAATAAAAGAACAGGAGCTGTACTAGAGAGAGACAACATCAGCTCAGAAAGCTTTGCTTCACTTCTAGTTTAAGCACTGCTTTACCTTGAAGGAGAAAAAAAGACTGAACTAAGTTCTAAGGATAAATCTGACATTTGTGGCAGAAAAACCAAAAGGATGCGGGGAGAGCAAAACTACCTTGAAACATTTTTCGCATTACTTAAGAGTTTGCAGACCCAGGAGCAGGTAAAGAAGCAGGTGAAATGTTACTAATATTTTGAGGTAAAAATAAATCTTTCTTTTTATATTCATCAGAGACCCTGCTTCTTCCCCTACCTCTCAATAAAAAAAAAAATCCTCTCATTCTCCTATCACTACTGTCATAAATATCCAAATAAAATATTTTTTCTTTCATTCTGGCAGATCAAGTTAGCATTACTCCTTGGCCAGAAATGCATTTAATAGAAATGCAGTGTCCTTACTTGATGATGCTCACTTAAAAATAAATAGGGATCTATAATATAATAACAATCACGGCACTAGAAATGCTATATTATAAAATGAAATAAAATCTTTTAAAATCTAGTAGATAATTTACTTTGAAAGAAAAAAGCACTAAGTAAATAATGAGGTAATTGAAACTAAGAACAAGGGTGGTAATTTAAAAATATAAAATAAAAAATAAAATGTGACTTAATTTAAATTTTGTAGCATTATTTGACAATCATAAATATTAGAATATGTTGAAAAAAATCACTGTATTGAGTGAAAAAATAAGATGGATCATAACATTTTGTCTAACTAGAATAACACTGTTACACCTTAACAGTATTTCCCAAATATATAAAAATTTTTTCCAGAGAAATAAAATCGGAGCTTGTGCCTGTGTTATATTAAATGAAAGCCAATCATTACATTGATTTTTGGGAAATCTTGGACATATGTACTAGTAAAAATGACTAGTAAAAAACTTATGTAAAACCCATTGGATTCTACATCTATAGACTAATATAAACAGGCAATTTTTATTCTTAGAGAATATTATAAGCAATTAAAATTCTTACTGAAATTGTTACATAAAATATAAACATAAATTGATGATACACGGTAAACATATCCTATCACTATTAAAACTTGCCTCATGCTAAACTGACTTTTTTGAACTGATAAATTCTTAGCTTTTTAGGAGCTATATGAAAATTTTAATCGATGAGTCTTTACTACAGGTTATCTAGCCTTTTGATACACATACGAGAATGGAAAGCGAGGATGCCAGGACGGCTCAGCAGGTGGAGCGTTGGGATAGCTGCCCTCGGTTCCAAGGATCGAGTCCCGGTAGCTCCCTGTGTGGGCTCATATACTGAACTGAGGTGTGCCCCTAGTTTGGTTCTCACCAGGGCGAGATTCTCATTTGGGAGGCCCTTGGTTCAGCTCCTGCCCCAGATGTGCTTCCCATGGAGGAGGCCCTAAGTTCGCTGGGGTGTGCCTCCCATGTAGGAGGCACCCTGGCCCGGTTCCTGCCCTGCGCAGCCCCGCGCCCACCTGTGGAGTGGAACTATATGGAAAATTAATGCTGTCAACTATGGAGACTGCTCTGGGCCCTCCCCTTTCTCTCTGTCTCTCTCTCTGTCTCTCTCTCTCTCTCTCTCTCTCTCTCTCTGTCAAAAATAAATAAATAAATAAATAAATAAATAAATAAATAAAAAATAGAATAGAAAGCACTAGAATCCTAATGGTCACATTACTTTTTTTGTTTTTTTGCATTAATTGTTAGGTATATTTCTCAGTGATAAAATAAATAAATAAAAATGTTAATATTTTGGTGTTATCACAGATACAACAGAAAACCTGCTTTTGCATTTCCAGTATTGCCATTTCACACATTAAAGCTAAGTGAAAACTAACACTTCAATTTTTCTTTAAAAAGAAAACATCTTAAGTATATCTGAGAACGTGATGATCCATATAGATTATCAATCACTATGGTATCCAAAAGAAAGTATGGGTTTTAGTGTTGGAATGTGGTTGTGCATGTTGGCTTTGCCAGTTATTATATTAGGGGTGTTACTAACACGTTCAAACCCACCAGAATCTCATTTTTCTCATCCATATAATTATTAAATTCTACCTTCTAACATTCTTGGAACAAGAAAACAAATAAAAATACAGAGAACATGAAGTTGCATAGGAAAGAGTTGATATTACATAAATATTATTTTTTTTCTTTATCTACGCAAAGTTAACAATAACATGGTATTATTTATCCATGGTACTGTCAAAGCAGATGCTTTCCTAGGCAGAGTCCTAGTAACTGGACACTACGGTTGTGTGATTTTAAGTAAGATGGTCCTTATTTTTGTCTTTTGGAGACAGTACATTGAGCTGTAAGATGAAAAATGGTGTATTCATTTGCTAAGGCTTTCATAACCAAATTCCACAGACTAGGTATCTTAAACCATAGAGATCTATTTTCTCACAGTTCCGGTAACTAGGAGTCCAAGATCAAGGTATCAGCAGGTTTGTTTGTTCCTGAGGCTTTAGCTTTTAGATGGCCGTCATCTTGCTGTGTCTTTAGGTGGCCTTTCCTCTGTGCACATGCCTGGTGTCTCTCTGTGTGTCCTAATAGACTCTTCTTAAAGATGCTAGTGGACTGGATTCGAGCCAAGCCTAACAGCCTCATTTTAACTGAATTACCCCTTTAAAGGCCTGGTCTCCAAATACAGTCACATTCTGAGGTACTGGTGTCTTAGGGCTTCAATAGATGAATTTGCAGGGACAAAAGTACAGGCACATACATTTTAGTGTGTGTGGGCTGTAGAAATAATTTCAATCTTTTCAATTATTTAAATGATTTTAATTCTAAAAGGAAACAAAATGATACTTTAGTACAGAAGTTTTCTCCATTCTTTATAATAGTATTATAAGAATCAAAAAATGATAGGTATGGAAGATGGTCTATATCCCTGTGCTTCAACGCATGAGCTTCTCCACCTCACACTGTGTTTACTCTGAATATCTGAAATACTCTCGGAGCATCAGTTACAAATGATGCGTACAAAAGTGAGTTCCTTCACACCAAAGCTGCTGTGAGCAACAATACCGCTGAGTATCACCTGGACATTTTAGAGGTGGCCTGGCTGCACTCACGGCTTTGAGGTGATGTTCTTTTGTGCATATGACATCTCTTTCTTTCCTTAGCCAAGTCTAAGGTTCCTAACCTGGCAGCTGTGGGTCAGTGTTCAGGGAATCCACTGTGACCTGAAGTGTATGCAACATGGTAGGTGAACCAATATCATTTCCCTGTGGAGATGCTTCACATGCTTTCGCAGACCGCTGAAAGGGTTTTGTTCTGTCCTTCAGTCATTCAACTAATATTTCTGATATCAGTGTTCATTACTGTGTGTCACACACAGCTGTAAATGCTAGCAGCCCTGTTCTTATGGAGCTAACATTCTTAATCCAAAAGTGGCTCAGAAACCCTAATGTAAAGCTTAAGGTTCCTTATTATTGTTTTCTCCTTGTATTCCAAAAGTGAATAATTATGCTACTTGATTGGTTTACAAATGAATATCTTCCAAGTCATTTATAAGCATTAAGGCATTTTGCTTGTTCCTATTAGAGAAGTAATTATGGGAAATCATGTTTGCTTCTTCTAGAATTATATCTCTATAAATTATATATACACATAAATATATACTTATATAGAAATTATATATATAGATGACTATATAAAATTTTTGTTTTAAATTATTTTACTACTATGCATTTACATGTTCTAAATGAAATGGAAAATTTTTATTAGTTTAATACTTTGTTAATGTCTTCATGATTAAACAGATTTTTGTACACAGAAAACTGGATTCTATTCTTATTTTCCACAGAATTAGCAAAATGACTTACATAGAGTCAATATTCAGGAAATGTTGGTACAAAAAACTAATGAGTTGCGGGATGGATGAATGGGTGAATAAACATGGCCATATTTAGAAATAAAGGGTTTTAAAAGCTAAACTGCTTTTGTGGTTATAATTGCAAACAGTATACAATCTAGTAATTCCAGAATACCACTCCACAATTGAAAACCATTTCCTACAAGTAGCAAGTTCTTGGTCAGGTTGCTTTTAGCCCCCTAAGAGCCTATAAATTATAGACCATGGGAAATAACACACTAGTCCCTCCATCATATTTAACCTCGTCTATTATGTAAACCAGTGCCAGAAACCCTTTCTGGTATGGGGTCACCCTCTCTCTAGAGTACAATCCTTGAACCAAAGGGATTTCATTTAGTTTTGCGTGTTTTTTAAACAATATTGTAATAACAGGAGTACATAAGAGCTATTTGCAAGGGCCTTTGAAGTAGGAGCACACGGTGGGGCAAAAATCACACTCTAGACCTGAGTAATGTTCCCTTTTCTACACACTGAAACATAGCATAGAATTTTTAAGGACTAAAATAGAAATGTACCAAAAGTTGTTAGAGTCATGTTGGCTTTCCTTGGTTGTGTTAACTTGCTGGGTAGTTGTAGGTGATAAGCTGATAGAGGCCAAGAGGCGTGTAGAGATGTTACTGAAATTTTCCAGAACATTAGAAAAATGTAATAATTGCACTGGCCCAAAGGAATAGAAGACAGAGAAATAATAAACTATTAAGCTAATGAGTTAGTGCCAATAGGAATTCCTATGACTGAGTTCAGAGCAGGCTACTCTTAAGGTACAGAGTGTCTATTACTCACCCACACTCCTCCATGCACCATCTGCTACTTGATGGTATCACTTATCCCTTTGCAAAAAAAGAAGCCTTTAGGGATGGTAGGCCTGATGTTCTGGGCTAATTATAATAGAGGTGATTATATCTTGCTTAGCTACATTTCCTAAGTAGTTTGATCTGAATTTCCTCTCTAACCCCTATACCTTAATTTTATTTCCTACTCTAACTTTTGCCAAGAGCTGCAATGCTCTGCTAATCAGTCCCTTGATTCAGGAGCAGGTGTAGGGACTGTGCCATCCCATCAGTGGGCTAAATGACTCCTGACCACACTGGGATGTTATCCTTCAGATTGCGATGGAGATGCAGAATCTGGCATGTGGTCTGTAAGGGACAAAGGGAGGGTATTTATTGGGCAAAGTGCCTGATATTGTATCTAAGGTATATAAATCAGATTGGTATATAAATCATATTTAATATAGTACCACCTGGGTGTTATGAGAAATATGTTAAAAATTGGTATTGAATTTTCTAAGAAAGGACTGGCCATTTTGCATCCTACAAGAACACTGGGTCTCAGGTGTATCTTCTGAGAGTTTAGGATGATGAACCACTTAGGGAGGGGGTTTTGGTTCTTACATCAATGACATAGATGCGAAGGACAAATGGCTTTAGTGACTGAGATGTAAGTCAAACCTTTTATCAGAAGTGTTATGTCATGGTACTCATTAGTAGATAGAGGGTATCCATATCAAGAAGCAGTCTACAGAGGAAACCGCTGGATATGGAAGGTCAGAGCAGAAGCATATTCTCCAACGCTCTGGAGTGGCAGTCCTAATACTAAATTTTGCTACTGAAGATCTCAGCAATGTTGCCTTAGCCACCATGGACTGGGGGTCAAAGTGAGGAGCTGAATTAGGTTAAGCATTGTTTGGGCCAAAATTCTGTTTCCAGAAATAAAAATATACAGATTAAAGTGCAAAACTGTTAGAAAAGAGGAGCTACAGAAAGACAATAACATCAAATATGCAATAAAAACATTTGGGTTGAGACAAAGGGAGAGCAAACATGGACACTATGGAAGTTTGAAGCCGGAATAACCGGTGTGTTATTCTATCTATGTGTGCTATGGAGGGGAGGGGAGGGCAGGGCTGGGACAGGAAAGGGGCCTGGGATAACACACACAGCACCAGGAAATGGATTTATAACAGGGTTAGAACAGCCACAAGCAGCACAGCAGCACCTTGAAGATGGGAGCCGGGAGATGATGACGTCTGTACTAATGTGTATGTTTGCTGGGAGGTGTGGGGGTGGGTGCTGATAGGAGAAGAGTATACAGTTCCATACCTCATACCTCTCTCAGCAAAGCTCTCGATGAAGTATGTATTTTAAGGCCAATGTCAGGTACAACGTGATTTCAGAGGCTCACCAGTTTCTTATGTCCTACTTTTTGGGCAGACGTTGTTAAAGCCATCTGTAATAGGAACGAGGCCTTATTTAGTATTTTTAACCTCCAACAGAAATTAGTTTAGTACCTTAAATGTTGGTTCAGAGAATGAATGAACAAATGAAGGAATAAATGAGTAACTTCAAAATTCAATATGAAGACTTTCAAATGCAGAATGAGAGGGCTGTCTGGAAAAAAATCCAGCCATAAATGCCTCTACTTTTCATATTACGTGGCTGGATATTTTCCACACAGCTCTTGTATATGTGCAGGTAGTGCAGGAACTGAAACCTTTTTTATATTAAAATCTAATTAAGCAACAAATGTGAACTATCTGACAGCAGAGTCTCGCCCATCTCTTTCAAAAGGATTTTAAAACAACTCCACGTGAGCACTAGGTCTCGTCTGGAATAGAGAAGGGCGTAGCTATGAGGGGAAGATCCACGGATCCTTGGGCATCAGAGTGGTCTAATACCAGAGCTCCAAAACGGATTTTCCTCTTTGAATAAGCAGAGTTGGTCAGAAAACAGGCACCCGAAGGAAGAGAAAGTTCTCCATTCAAAGGAAAATGAAGGGAATAAATTGCAAAAGATAGGCTTCTCTGAACAATCTTGTTAAGGGCTGGCTTGTTTACCATAACAGCTTGTGCATAAATTAAAGCTGTTTATAGGAGTTTGGTCCTGAACAACACAACATCACTCACACGACCACCGCTCTGCATGATTCATAAATAGACATGAATATTTTTTCTGAGTAGCATATTTATAAGGAAATCTAAATCCCAATGTATGAATTAATTTAAGAATCATTTTACAGCATGAAAACATCCAGGTGGGCTCTCAGGAGAACTGATGAGTTAGAGGATAGGAAGTTATTTTTATTATTTGCAAATTCTGAGAAAATATTTGTGTTTTATTATATTATTTTCCACCTCATTTCAGTTCCTTTGTTATTTTTTTCAAAGCAATCTCTTAGGGAAAAAAAGGCATTATGTAAATGTGGCATCAAGTGATGCTTTGTATTACATCACCTCATTAGGCAACATCCTGATAGGTTTCTGGAGTTCTTTAAAATAAGATCCATTCCATTTTCTCTCTTTCCTTCCCAGGGGTAGATCTGCTGTCAATCCTAAATTTAACATATTTGGCTATAAATTAATTTTTGTTCTCTTTAGTCGTTGTCTTTTTTTTTTACTTCTGTTATCTTTTCGATATTGTCATATGATAGCTTTCCAGTGGGGTTCTATGCAAAGCACTCATGGCTCACCTTTAGTATTTCAACACTAACTTACAGATAGGTAATAAGGTTTATTCACCCCAATGGTTTTTCCATCTTGGTAGTATTTGTTATCATAAAAGCTTCCAGGGAGTAAATGATTCTACATGTTACAAGACGTATTTTTGCTGAACAAGTGTTTCCTCATCATCACGGTCAATTCTGAATTAGAAGCTGTGATATGAAGAAAATGATCAAAATATCTATAACAGCTACTACTAAGTAAAATATTACATCTATATTATCCATTTGGTCCTCATGAGGGCTTAAAATTCAAGTGACCTGGACATGAATGCAAATATCTCAATTATTATCATTTTCCCTTCTCAGAATTGAAAAAGCATTAAAGGTTTTAGCTACGTGTAGGCCTCATCTTCTATGGATACCTAATTAATTTTCTTCCTCTTTTTCCTATTCTTTGGCAAAAAAAATCAGTTATCTTTGTGCAATAGCTTAGTATTAGACACAATTTCCCCATAAAAATATAGGAATAGAAAGAACTTTAAGAAATCATCTCTGTTGTTTTTGGCTGGTAGTGTTGGGGTTTGGGGCGCCTCCCTGGAGTATTTTGAAAATAAGACTGTCCTCTTTATGTTAAACTAAAATATCAACACTTAATGAAAGGATTGGAACAAAATTACTACAAAGAGACTAAATGGCTCTCAGACCAGCAATACTGAGCTGGAATCTGATGGATTTTATTAACAAAGTTAAATAATAAAGGACAGGGTCAGAGGACAACTGGAAACACAGGTCAATGTGGAGGGAAAGGGAGAGTGAGCAAGGTGAACTTCGTATCCAGCCACAGCCTAACAAAGAGGGAGGGCTCCATGGTCCAAAAAGAGCCTCTTCCCCTAAACTTTCAATCACGGTTTGCTTCTCGAGTTTTGATCCCAAGCTTGTGAAGCAGGTATCTGATTCTAATTTGGCTTCCTGTGTGGTCACTCTGCAGGGAGAGATTTGGCGGGGTAGAGAACAAGTCTCCAGTCCCTCCAGCCTTGCGATTTTTTCATTACACATTGATATACTGCATCCTGGTTTATAATTTGGCTCTCCATGTACCTTGTGCCAGCCAGACCATCCTATCCCTTCAGCAGTTGCTCTTCTCATTTAAAATTAATATAGGGGCATTCTGATTGCAGATCTTAATCTTGTAGACTCTGATTATGTTTGAGATTAAACTAGAGTGTGCTGATACATCAAGTTCTATCAAAAGAATCTGACTTTGAATGGTAGAAAACTCATTAAGGAAATGTCAGGTATCTTGAGAGACAGGCTTCAAGAGTTCTCCATGTGAGGGAATTTCAGCCACCAGAATCTGATGCAGCTAAATTTCTTCACATTTCTGAAACTTCTATTCAGAGGCAAGCATTTCATCTACGTTATTTGAAGAAATTATTTCAGATAAAATCTCTACTAAATCTTAAGATAAGTGAAGCCCAATTTCTTTGTTTTTCTATTTTCTCATTAAAAAATAATATTTTCAAGAAAGTTCAACATTATTATTGTTTTCTCAACTTCTTTCTTATAGACCTTTCTCCTACATAATAACTCCAATTATACTTGTCCTCAAAATTTTTTAAATTTCTCTAAATTAATTGCTTATAATACTTCATACATGTCATTTGAATTGCATTGTTCTTATCTTGAGGTGATACTTAAAACAGTATAAGAGCAATACTGGGTGGTAGTAGAAAAAACAGTTTTTTTCTTTTGAAGATTTATTTTATTGTTTTGAGAGACAGAGAGAGAGAAGTGGGGTAGGGTGGGCAGAGCAGTCTCTACAGTTGTACATCATTAGTTGTGACATGGTTTCATTCCACACAGGTAGATGAGGGGCTGCATTCGGCAGGAACTGAACCAGGGGCCTCGTGCACAGGAGGTGAAAGCCTTCTCAGCCAAGCCGTGGTTACCGGTTGTGCCACAGTTCAGCATGTGGGTATGTATGTGCAGGCTGGGAGTCAAACTCCAGACCTTATGATTGTAAGGCAAGTGCTCAACCACTGAGCTATCCTGGCATCCCTGCAAAACCAGTTCTTAAAGAAAAAAAATTGATTATATATTTGCAGACTACTTTATGCTAGATGCTTTTTTTATTCACATTCAGTCTATGTTATCTTAGATGTTTATCTCATATCAGAACAACGCCAACCCCTCCTCACTGAATATGTACCTGGTGTTTGTAAATTACACTGGCTTTAGCAGTACGGTATGAAGTTACATTTCATTTTAATTTTTTCCACCTCTGTCATTTTTCATCTTTAATTCACTTGTAGTTAACAATTTAGTCAATTACAGTCAACTTTTAGTCATCTGCAGCTGATTATTTTTCCACATATACTTTTTTTTTCAAATATAATAGCAAACATAGTTCACATAAGTAATTTGATTTGTTTGCATTTCACATAAGCTCTGGGTATTGTTACTTTCAAGAAGTCTATGCCACAAGTTTATCAGAATTAACCAGTTTTTCATTTCAGGGACAGTTTGAAAGGAGAAATTCTGATTGGGTATGGTAGGTTATTTTTGCAACCATGCGCGCGCGTGTGTGTGTGTGTGTGTGTGTGTGTGTGTATGAGAGAGAGATTTATGTATTTAAAACACACAGAGATGCATTACATTATCAGAGACATGTGTACTGGTACATGTTCCAATGGGTCAATATTCATTTATGTCATATAGAGGTGCTTTGCCTGATCTAAACAGCTGAATAGTATATAATCCAAGAATAGAACAAAGAACAAATTGCCTAGAGACAGAAGAAGGAAAGAAGTCATTGTCATTGACTATCCTGTAACTTCATAATCATGTTTAGAGTGCATTTGTAGATTTTGGTTACACTCTATATAAAAAGTTATTTTAGAACATGACAATGGTAAATATTCATTTTAAAATTATCTACCATATTAAGTCACCTTTATGCTTCCTTTTATTATAAAGTTTGGATAATATATATCGGGTTATTCCAAACTCAAGTCATTTGTGTAAGTCTATGAGTCCTATGTACAATGACTATTTAGGGAGTACATATTTCTTTTCTGCTTCGGTCAACATTATTTCATCAATACTTCCTATTTTTATATTAAAACCTTGTAAGTTATTCTACCAGTTCTCTATTGAAAACTCATAAAAGAGCTAAAACCTCTGTCTGTCCACGACTATGTATTAAACTTCATTTAGTAGTCTTGAATATCTCATATTGTTCCTCCTAATTTTGTTGCTTCGATCACCTTACCATTTTGATGTTTTGAAATGGAACAACAGAAGTTTTTGGTTTCTAGAGGCCTTTACATGGCTGCCTTCTAAGAAGAAAGGTTAATTGACTTTAATATTTAGGCTAATTATATGAATATATTTTATAAAAATTATGCGATACTAAATATAATCAGCCGTCTGACTGGACAGTACTGCAGAGTGGGTTGTTTGTAACCTGTCCTTTTCCCATGGTCCCTCTGGACTTGCCCTCCTGCCAGGGCCCTTCCCCCACACCCACCCCAGCCTGCGTACCACGTCCCTTCAGTCCTGTTACACACTGTGCAGCCATCGTCCTCTGCCCTCTCTTCCTTCCACTTACAAGAGCAAACAGAGTTATTTTATTTATTTTTGACAGAAAACTATTCTCTACCCTCAGTGCCTCCATCTCTACAGATACCCCCTGCCAGTGTTCCAGGGCAGCCCCTCAGGTGCTGCCCTCCGCAGGCAGGCCTGGCCTGCCTCTGCCCTTCCTCGTTCTAACAGGACCTCTGAACACACTGTCGACAGCACACTGATAAGGTAAGAACGCAACATGGGGCTGATATCTGTTTTAGGCTCAGCTACTCGAGTCTCTTCTGAAAAGATTAAAAAAAAAAAAGAGAGACAACATTTTGTTTCATATCTTATGTCTGAGAAGTGAATAACCTTCTGCAACATTCTTCTATTTCATCAATATACAATTCAGTGGCTCTATTTGAAATACCTTGATATTAAAAACACGAACGTCAAGTGCTCTGCAGAACAAAAGGCATGGTTTTGTTTTATTTCTTTCATATCCAATGTTTTTCAATATAGTTCCGAAAATATTGTCATCTAAACCATGTTTTTTAATATACTTGTCAGGGCCAAATCAGGAATATTGAAAAAAAAGATAGGGTTTCAAAATGAAGTTTTCGCAGCTTTCATGAAAGTCTCTTTTGGCTCATTGCTTAACAAAAATGCTTCAGCCAGTTGCTTGCGAGTGCCAGTCACTTAGGTTCTGGTTAACAGAGTTTACTGCTTATATGCTTTACTGGATTTGTTTCTCTTGAACCCAGACTAAAATGAGAGCCAACAGAATTTGAAACCCCTGTCTGCTCCCATTCCTAAGTTTCCCCAAATAACCCTCAATCTTTCCTCCAGAGGTGAACTTTGCAAACAAGGGAGGAGGAAAGACAGAATGCAAAACACATACACCAAAATTTTTAGAAATCACTATGAATTCTAGATTTATTCAATCTTTTATCCAAGATGTACGAGTAAAATCTCTTCAGTTTTTATAAAGGTCATATGCAAAATGACCATTTTATCATAAAAATTTTCAGTTTATTTATTTATTTGGCAAATCCTACTTGCAAAGTATTACCTTTGCCTTTTTTTTTTGTATTCTCAAAGCCCCTAGCAGAGTATCTTGTATTCAATAAATGTTTGCGGAAGTAATAACCGAACAATTTATTTAAAATACTCTAGATATTTCCAACTGATTTTTATAGTAAAACTTTGATTTTTTTTTCTTCAGTATTCTATTTGGGAGTTTTTTTGTTTCTGTTTTTTTATTTTATTTTATTTTTTAGATTTATTTTATTGTTTGAGAGAAGGTGATAGAGTTGGCAGGGGGAGGGAGGTGGAAGACAAGGGGGGAAGGCCCAGAGTAGCCTCTCCATAGTTGTACATCATTTGCTGTAACTTAGTTTCATTTCACACAGGTGGATGTGGGGCACTCAGGGTAGTAACTGAACTGGGGGCCTCTCATTTGAGAGGCAAGAACCTCACCTCTGAGCCATTTGGCAGTTACCAGTTGCACTACAGTTCAGCACATGGGTTTGCACCGACCAGGGCTGGAATCCAACTTCAGACCTCATGATTGTGAGGCAAGCACTCAACTGCTAAGCTATCCTGGCATCTACTGGGAGAGGCATTTTTAAACATAAATTACAAAATCTGATCAATTAGGTATATCTTCATCTAATTATGTCGTAAAATGAATAATTTGAAAGATAATATACAGACAAAAATATTTCTAAGTTAATTACATGAGAAGACCATAGGGTCACTTCAATGTTTCAATTCATTTCTATTTTAGTCATTACGAAAACCAAGCTATAAACATTGGTACCCACAGAATAAAGTGGCAGAAATAAAGTCTTCACCAAGTTATAGAAGGTCAATGCTCTTCAAAGTCTCACCCAAAAGTTCAAAAGTTGGCAACATGAAACTCAGTAAGTAACATTGTATTTATTTTTTTAAAGATTTATTTTATTGTTTATTTATTGTTTACAGATTTATTTAATTAATTAATTAATTTGTTTTTGACAGAGACAGAGAAAGACAGAGAGAAGGGGGAGAGCCCAGAGCAGTCTCCATAGTTGTATATCATTAGTTTGCAACAGTGTTTCGTTCTATACAGGTGGGTGGGGGCTGCACAGGGTGGGAACTGAACTGGGGGCTTCCTGCATGGGAAGCACACCCCAGTTTAGAATATGGGTCTGCACAGGCTGAGGCCGGGATTCAATCTCTGGTCCTCGGGGCTGCAAAGCAAGTGCATAACCCACTGAGCCATCCTGGCTTCCCAATAAATAACCTTTTAGTAGAAATAAGTTATACTTTGTTCAATAAATTTTACCTGAAGATTAATTTATTAATCAGAAATAGTGGACTGAACCAAAGGTCACTTGGCTAACAGCATTCTAATCATAAATAGAAAAAGTAAATGGCAAGAAGGAAAATATTTTTCCATAGTGGTTGAAGAGACAGACATGGTGAGTACAGACCCTGCTGGGGTTAGTCATAATCTCTCTCTAGTCATAGGGTTTTGACCTCTCTGTGTACTCACAATCTCTTCAGTGTGTCAAAATGTTTATAATAAGATAGACTTGAATTTGGACCCCAGCTTTCCCACTTCCAGCTATAATGACCTTTGAGAAGTTTACTAACCTCGCTGAGCCTTATTTTGCAAAATGGAGATAATAAAATCGACTTTGCATAACTTTGAGAGTTAAATGAGATAAAATGTCAAGAATGGTATTGGACAATAGAACTTAATGAAAATCACTACCCTTTCTTTTATCTTCCTTTTCAGAAGAGTAGATGTTTGTTTTTTATTGTTGTTTATTTTGTTTTTGTTATTTGTTTTCTATCAAGTCAAATTTCATACTCTTCTCTCTCCAGGGGTCTATTATACTCTTTTCATTTTTATATCTTTAAACTTATCCTCTCTTCTGCTTCCTGCATTTGTAATCTTACTGATAACTTTCTCATCCTTAAAAATATAAAAAATTACCAAAACCTTGCTTTGGCTCTGACTTTGGATTAAACAGCAATCCATATTTAGCCAGCCCTTTAGCATCTAACTTTTTGAAAATCTTCACTTACTGTTCCTTTTTTCCCATTCATCCTTCAGTGGCCCCACCCACCCAACCTCACCAACAGGAAATTTTAGTAGTCTCCCAGCAGCCAGAGCCAGGGTCTCCCTTCCTCTCTAGTATGTCTCACCACTGATCACATCTCAGTTTTCTTGGGTTTTGTTTGTTTGTTTGTTTATTGTTAAACACTCATTTCCCTTAGCTTCCCCATTGTAAGGCTTTCCTAACTTGATTCTCTTCCTACTGCTCTGATCATTACTTTTGAGTTTCTTTGGTTGGTTTTGTCCTCTCCCTTAATCAAGTAGTGTTTCCTTCTGTGTTTTTGTTTTACTACTCCCATGAACTCTGAATCATCTTATAAAGGCATTACAGCTGTTCAGTCATCTACTTTATCTTTACTCCAGAGTACATGGGAATATTGCATTTCCCCCTTCGCTGAAATTACTACACATATATACATTCGTGAATCTTGTTGATTCTACTATCTGAACTTAAAAAAAAAAAATTGTAACACATAGAATAAGTATTATAGAGTTGTACAACTGGAACCTATGTAATTTTTTACTAACCAATGTAACCCTAATAAATTTAACAATAATACAATAAAATAAATAAATAAAATAAAATCAGGTTGGATCTGCATTAAAAAAACACACAAAAGAATCCTCTTACTTCCAATGATATTAAATCATCCAGTCTTATCTATACTCCTGAGACATTGTGCAGGATGGTCTTTTCACACAAGTTTTGCCCTCTCTCCATTATGTTCTCTACATAACAGTCAAACCTGCCTCCCTCAACTTAGAATCATTCTTTTGCCCTTAGACTGAAATCCTTAATGTGGATTGATCTCCTCAATCCCCTTTCCTTTCTCTCTCTCTTAAATTCTTTACTCCAGCCACTTTGACCTGTCTATTTCCTTCAAAAGACTGTGTTACTTGACCTCCATTTTAGAATCATTGCATATCCTGACATCTCTAACCAAGAATTCCCCCTGCCATTTTTTTCTTAGTTAACTCGCATGAATCCTTCACATCTCAGCTTACACATCATACTTTCTAATACACAAGAAACAATAAATATTTGTGTTTTGATTAAGTATCACATCCATTATTATAGTTGAGACTTTCATCAATTCTTATACATATTGTAAAAGAGCCTCAAACTAGTCTCCCTATGACCCTTCTGTCCCTTTTAACTACAGTGTCCTCTATGAAGATTCTAGTTGCTGGGTGGGGAGTTTAATTTTTTAATTTTACCTCTTAGTTATAATCATCTTCCTTGCTTATCACATTTAATTGTGTCATCTAATTTTAATAAAATTATTTCACACAATAATTAATTAGATAAATGATTCATCTTTTGATTAATAAACTGACTAGTCACAATGAATCTCGTTTACTGAAAACTAATCTTTAGTTGCAGTTGGGTCATGTTTTATTTGTGTTATTTCAAAAGTTAAACATCATGGTTTCTTTTAATTTATAGCACAAACTTGGAAAATTAATTCACCAAAGTTAAGATTTTTTTTCTAAAAGTAGGTTATAAGTTACAATGCCAGAATCATGTTTTGTCTTTTGGATGCTATTAAATCATAGTTTAGTCTCTTGAAAATATATTGAATTTTAAACAGCTTACTTTAGAGGCAAAAATTGTGAGCATAACTCTCTTCAATAAGTACAAAATCTAAAAGTAAACTACTCAAAAGGATGGATAATTTATATTGCTTCTTTCAACAAAAGGAGCGATAAAACTATGACTTATGAGAACTAGACTACATTGAGAAATTAATAGACATGAAAGACTGAAAAACAATGACAAAATACTAAATCTAGTCATAAAACAGGAAATATCAACTTATTCTTCTATAATTAAATAAATGTTTATATATGTAGGGAACAGATAATTCACAAAGTTCTTAAGTAGACAGTATAGTGATTTGTAAGTTAAATATGTAACTATAGTATATCTAAGATATACAAATAAGCATTTTAAAAGTAGGCTACAGGTCTTATCTCAATATAGAAAAATAATGTTTCCATATAAAATCATTAGGGTTGTTGACTGTGACTTTACTCAAGTGGGACCTAATAAAACTTTCTCTTGGTATATAATTTATCAAATTCAGATTTTTAAGTATTTATTTCAGAACTAGAGCTCATTATTTAATGATTTCTGTCTTTCTTCAGTTCAGGTATTATCGCATTTGCAGTTCTGGGGGTATAAACATAAAATCCTAACATTTATTGGGTTTTGGATAGCCATTAATGGTTTCCTCTGTTTGGGTAGAATTAATTTTTTCATTCCCAAAATGGTATGCCTCATTCCAAACAGACTCGTCTATGGAATAAAATAAATTTGTCTTGTTCCTACATCTTTTTAAAAAGTTAATTAAGGACAATTGAATTAATAGTTACATTGTGAGAATAAATATGAGGACTATCCAGAAAGTGTCCAACTATGTAATATGAAAAATAGAGGCATTTATGGCTGAATTTTTCTCTGGGCAGCTCTTGTATGACTGTAAAGAATGGCAAAATTATTACTTTAAAATTGGTTCCATTTTTAAATTCTGTGTAATTGTAAAAGTTGTGCTAAACCAATAATGAGTAATTCTATATTTGTTAGCAAATGGTATACTACAACCAAATAGTTATCAAAATAAAAATGAAGTCCATATATGTACATAATCAACTCTTTATCATAAGTATCATTAGAAACTATAGAGCCCCAAATGAACTCTTTAGGGTAAGACTCTTAAAATAAAGAATAACATTTTAAGTGCATAGCTATTATAGACTCATTTTATATTCATTTTAATTGCCTTGACTATAATGAATATACTTTGCATTCAAACAGATGTCACAAGTACAACTACAGAAGTTTCAATATAATTCAATCTTAATTAAGAATGAGTAAATGGATATTTAAAATTGAATGTTACCAGGAAGGAGGAAAAACAAACAAAGAAACAAACAAAAAAAAACACCGAACAAAATCAATTATAGCAGCATTAGCTCTTTAAAACAGCAAATTAAAGATCGCAGCACTGTTCACAGTGGCCAGAACATTGAAACAACCAAAATGCCCTTCGATAGATGACTGGATACAGAAGATGTGGTATATTTACACAATGGAATACTACTCAGCGATAAGAAAAGATAAATTACAGTAATTTCTGGCAACATGGATGGACCTAGAGACCATCTTATTAAGCGAAATAAGTCAGACTGAAAGAAGCAGGAAACATATGACCTCACTTATAGGTGGAATATAAAACTGA
>PVKE010028288.1:0-21016 GCA_004027555.1 Craseonycteris thonglongyai | reverse complement strand
TTTGTCTTCAGTGCATAGTTATTTCTATTTTACTTTTTGACAGATAGAGAGAGAGACAGAGACAGAGACAGTTAGAGAACCAAACTGTGGGAACTCCCCAGTTCAGCATGTGGGTCCTGCCTGGGCCGGAGCCGGGATTCGATCCTTGGTCCTCATGGCCTCAAAGCGAGCGCTCAACCCGCTGAGCCGTCCCGGCTTTTCCCTATAATTTTTTTGAATTAATAAATGAATGGTAAATATGCCTTTCCATCATCGAATATCTAGCCTTTGTAAAACCAGTTCTAAGTCATTTTTTTTTGTCTCCCTGAAGTTTCATTTCACGAAAAGCATCCTGCTTGATCTTTGAGCACAGAATCTCCCAGGATCCTAAGAAAAATTTTCACTTTGAAAGGATGACATTTCAGACTGGTTCTGAGATTCTTAACTGCTTCTAGTTTTTCCTAAAATGACCTGGAATTTTCAGTTTCTTTTCATATCTTAAAAAAAAAATTGAAAGCTCTATGAATTTAGAGGATAATTTTCTGAATAATGACATTGGATATTTCTATTTTGAAAAAAGATACTATATTTGATTATTAGACTGAAATAGATCTTACCTTCATATACTTTTATTTATAAAGGCTTAGGGAAAAAGTTTAGCTAGAGTTCAAATTCTTATTTTTTAATATATTTCTGTATTAAAAAAAATATTTTAAGACTCAAAATAGTTTGGACCAGATTTTAATACTTGAAAATTTACCAAAGTCCCTCAGTTGAATTTCAATTATAGAAAATTCTTTATTCACTTCCATGAATTCTTCTCCAAGTTAAGAGACATGTAAATCTCTTCCTTTATTATTTCAGAATTTTTTACTTGCAATATACAAATAGTCATATAAATATGTCATACTAATACATAGAAGATAAAAAGATGAGATATTAACATTATCCCAAGAAGGCCATCACAAATTAGCAAAGTAGTTCCCTGAAAAAATCCCAGCAATTGTGTCTTTCTGCTACATAAGTCCAGTGACACCATACTTAGACATCCTAGCATGGTTTAAACTGAGGGAAATAAATGGGTAAATGGTAAATGACTATTTTAGTAAGGTAAATGTCTCCTAATTTCAGGGAAAGAAATAACCTCCTAAGAGTCAAACAAAATCACTTAGTCACTTACTTCAGTAGAGTTAGTTATCACTTCACCTGATTATTTTTTACTTTTTCTCTAGATTTTTATTGACGTAAATATTAAAGCATAATCCATCAATCAGCATTTCTATTTATTTTTGCAGTTGTTACTATTTTAATTTGCCTGGGTTATTAAGAAGGCCATTATAGTGTATATTCTGCAAATTTCATATGCATACTTTCAATTTACTGACCATTTTTATTAATTCCAAGATATTAATAACATTTCTAAGCATTTGAACAATTAGATAAGATAGTAATAACAGCAGTGTCAGGATCATAAGAAATAAACATTGGTTACAAAATGTTTCTGTAATCTAATTTTGTTGGGGCAAACGCCCAAGAGGATAAATAGTGACAGGATTAAACATCCAATTAATCCGTGGTTATCTGGGAACTGGGTGAGAGGGAGGTAAATATTTTGAAGGGAGTCTGGATTGGGGAATGAATGTAAAAAGTAAACTCAGATGAACCAACTTAGAGCAAAATTGAGTTAACTACAAAGAAGAAATTAGTGTGTAGGGAAAAGTCATTGAAAAAAAGCTTTATGGATGTAATTAAATGTGGCTTGGTCCTTGAAGGTGGATAAGAAGAGATAAGGAAAGAAAATATTCAGGAATGTGAAGCAATATAAGCAAAAGGTAGCATTGGAATGAACAATTACATTCAGAGAAGCTTTAATCTGTTCAAAGGTTTTAAGTTAGATGGGATGAAATTAGATAATAAAATGTTTATAACATTGTAAGCAGAGATATCTGGGTTTAGAGCGACAATAGTAATCTTGTAGAGACTTAAGCAGGGTAATAATACAAGAAAGTCACACCCATGTATAAAATGGAAGTTATATTTGTTATTTATTGCCATGTAACAAAACTCCATAATTTAACAGCATAGAAGACACTCATTTATTGTTATATTATCTTGTAGTTTCTTAATGGAGCACCTTAGCTTGATAGTTCTGGCTCAGGTTCTTTCACAAGATGGCAGTCAAGCTGTCTGCTAAGCCTGTAGGCTTAATTGGATTGGAAAATCTACTTGTAGATTTGGTGGTGTAGCTTTCGGCCTTAGATTTTCATTGGCTGTTATCTGGAAGCCTCCATTCTTTGCCAATAGTGTCTCTATTTAGGCTGCCTGGAAGTTCTTACAACATGCCCGCTGATTTCCTTCATAGTGAATGATCCTAGAATGAAAGAGAGAACAAGAAAGCAAGAGGAAGTGTCCCCAAGATGGAAGTCACAGTCTTTTCATAATGTAATATTGAAAGTTATTGACATTCACTTCTCCCATATTTTTTATTTTATTTTAAGAGCAAGTCTGGCAATATGTGGGAAGAAACTTCACAAGGATATGAATATCGGATGAAAATCGCTGGTGGCCAACTTGAAGGTTGGCTACCATAGTGGCAGAATTAGGTTGACCAAGAGGTGACATGACAAATGTGTGGCAATGACTTTAGAGAAAACGACAGATCCATAAACTATTTAGAATACAAAATTATTTAATAGTATTAAATTTGATGAAATTAAGATATCATAGACTAAACTAGAACTTCAAGGTTCTAAACTTGTATAATTTTTAAGAGTAATATGGCTACCAAGTTATTGGATGGTATATAAATGGTAGTGTCTAATGTGAAGAATAATAGGGTTGTGGACCTGGTGAGTGTGAGGTGGCAGTTATCTATTCAATTGAAGATAATTTATATAGAGAGACAGGTATTCTGGAAACAAGGGAACACAAGGGTGTTATAAACTACAAGTAGGATCAAAGTATCTATATTACTGCAAGATACTGAACTGAATTTGGTTAGTTAGAAGTAGTAAAAATTGGGGAAAAGGTGCTGTGGGTAGTGTTACATTATTCACATGGTAGATGTTTAATATGAGTTTATAGTCCTCTCTCTCTTTCTCACTCCCTCCCTGCCTCCTTGCCTCCTTCCTTTCTTCCCTCTCTCCCTTTCCCTTCCTCTCTGTCTTTCTTATGCTTCCTCATTTCTGCTACTGCTTATCCGTTCCTCCTCTCTCCTTCTTCTTGTTAAAATCGCTTACTTTTTTGTCTAATGTACAGAAATAAAACAATTGTAATAGTAGTTCATAACCAGAGTAGAAAGATCCCATTGTAAAGTATTATTGAACAGTGTTCATTTTAATAAATCATTTATTTTAAGCCTCAGTGAGAAAACATAAAAGGTCCAATAAAATCCTGGAAAAAAAAATTTGAAATGGTTTTAAGAACTAAATATATGTATTCCAATTACAGTACTCTTTCACAATACCGGTATTTTGTTTTTGATGTGATTAAAAAAAAAAAAAAGCAAAACAAAACAACAAAAAGCAAACAAACAAAGAAAACTCTGGCAATAATGAGTCATCTATAAATATATGAAGACTGGGGAAGCTTGGATGGCTCAGTGGGTTAAGCGCTCACTTTGCAGAGCTGGGGACCGGGGATCGAATCCCGGCCTCGGCCCATGCGGAACCATATGCTGAACTGGGAGCTCCCCCAGTTCAGTTCTTTCTCTGTCTCTGTATCTCTCTCTCTCTCTCTCTCTCTCTCTCTCTCTCTGTCCAAAATAAATAAATAAATAAATAATAAAATAAAATAAATAAAGAAGTTTAAATATATGAAGACTGAGAAATTTTTGTACAACATCCATTTACGTGACTCATAGTATATGCATTCTCATCAGATTTAAAAGGAGAAAAGGTCTATTAATTTCTGCTGTTCCCAAATACACTTTTTGTCATAAGTACAAAAAGCATAAGAGAAACAATGGAATTTTTTTTCATACTTTATTTTTTGGTGTGAGAACACTTTCTTCACATTGACTAATGAGATCAAATATGTTTCACAGGTTATACACTAAAGGTGATCCTTCAAATATAAAACCTTATTAATTCATAAAATATTAGATAGTTCCATTGAAAATCTCCAACTTTTTGAATTTTAAAAATTTAAATATTGAGGGTAATCTTGAGATTTATCACTAATATATCATCACCCAAAACTGTAGACCAAAGATCTTTGCTCTGGAAAAATATAAATGTCATATAATAATACATAATGTAAACAAAGCAAATAAAAGCAAGATTTACCAGAAGTACTTTATGCCAAGTCATTTCCCAAAGTCAAAGATGACTCTAAAAATCTTAGCTTACATAATTCTATGTTACTAACCTAATCATTAACCTATACCAAAACTAGTCTCATCAATAATTTTTTCATTTCAATCTATTTTTTATAAAATAGCCAGATTGATTAAAACAAAACAAAACAATGAGATTATGTAAGGCCCCTGATTAAAATCATTCCATGACTCCACTTGACCTTATAATAAAATAAAATTTCTCATTGTAGTCTATAAGGCACTGCAAGGCCACACTTCTTCCCTTTGCCACACCATTATTAGCCCATCTCCTCATGTTTAACTGCCCTTCAATTATGCTGGATTCCTTTTACTTCAGAAACTAAGACAATCTCTTTTCCACCTTGTAGACCATGTACTGTATACTCATATTTTGTTTGCATCCTATGCCTTAAAGATTTAGTCCAATATTTCATCAGTGTAGCTCTTCTTCATATTTCAAGTTTTGGCTTTAAAGACACTTTGTCAGATAAATTTTTCTTATCCTCAGTGAATAATTCCTTTATGCACCCACCTGCCATATTATCTATCAAAATATCTTTATAGGAATTTTTTAGCTTATAATTTGATAGGTATATACAAACTCATGAAAATATATACTGATGTACAGACGTGTGCATATGGATATGTGTTTAAAAGTGTGTCTTTATACATTTATGTCTCTTTGTATATCTATTTGTATATGTATGTATATGTACATTCACATACTTCCTTTATAAGGAAGTATATATTCCAAAAGTACACAAATATTATAGCCAATAAAGTTGTATAAAGTGAACCCATCCATGAACACACTCCTGTAACTTTCACCAAATCAAGCTATAGAACATTATCTGCATGTCAGTCAGTTTTGTTTAAGGCAGTTGCAATTATTTACCAAATGTACCCACAATTCCCCAGAAAGATAATAGACCATATACTGCAAAGATAATAATATATCACATTGTCTTCTATCACAATATATTACTGTGAACTTCTTTTGAACTGTATATATGTATGTACTCTTTTGTGCTTAAATTCTTTCAATATTTTTGTGGTGAGATTCATCCATTTTGTACGTAAAAAAAGTTTATTAATTCTCGTATAGTTTTTTTATTATTCTTTACATGATAGTTACAATTCTCTATCCTACTCTTGATGAATAATGTTATAACGTTGCTTGAACATTGTTGCATACATTTTTTGATGTACATATACATAGAATTTGGGAGGAAGGTAGTTTCTATGCATAGAGTACCCACATACTTGGTTTTAGTAGTGGGAAGTGAATTTCCATGTTGTTTGCATATCTTTACAAGTAGCATAAGCGTTTCAGCTATTGCTTTTCCTTATCAACATTTGACAATGTTATTCCTTCTAATTTTATATTTTCTGGTGTGTGTGTATTGTTATGTATTTCATGTTTAAGTTACATTGTCCTGTAAACTAATAATATTAAACACTTTTTTTTGTGCTTATTGGCTCTCTGGCTATCCTTATTTAAAAATGTCTGTTTTAGTATTTTCCCACTTTTAAATTGTGGTTGCTCTGTGGTTTAAGTATATACATATATAAATATGTATGCATATATATATATAACGTGTATATTTTACATACTTACATTTTCTCCCACTTGAAAGTACACCTTTCACTTTTTTAATGATATATTTAATGATCAGTAAGTTTATTTTAATGAAGTCCAAAATAATTATTTTTTCTTTATAATTACTGCCTTTGTGTCATATTTTAGAAGACTTTACATAGGCCACATTCATAATGACACTCCTCTATGTTATCTTTTACTAGCTTTATAGCTTTCACATTTAGTTCTATGATCCAACTGAAATTTATTTTTGGTATTGTAAAATAAGGTTCAAGATATATATTTTTTCTGCAATTTTGCATTCAATTGTTTTTGTAACTTTTGCACTGCTTTGTTGTAAATCAGGTGCTCATATATATGTAATTTGATTCTGGACTCTACACTCTTTCACTATTCAAAAACACACATTTTATTTACTAATTTTAAAGTCAGTCTTGATGTCTGATAATGTAGATCTGATGGCTTTGCCTTTGCTATTTTTGGACCCTTACATTTCCATAAAGACCAGCTTGTCAATTTTCACATGATAACCTATTGATTTTTGATGGCATTGAAATTACAATTCAATTTTAGGGAAAATTGACATCCTTACCAATTGAACTGCCCAGTCTCAAACATGGTGTATCTGTAACAAGCCATTGGTCATTCATTTCTGCCTACCTGCCCCCATTCCAAATTGAGTGAGACCTCTTCAATGGGTAGAGAGCTAATCATTCTTGTTGACTGCTTTACCCTGGCTCACCAGCTCAGCTGGTGAGGGGGTATTGAAAGTTTCCCCCAAACAGAATGTACTCATTTCCATTCTTCTCTCTCAAATTTTAGCAGATTTTATACGTAAGTGATTGTATACCTTTATGTGCCTTCCAGAGCCTTGAAATGTATTTTGTTGTTGCTGTTGTTGTTTGTTGTTGTGAATTTTGTAGAACTGCAGAGAGGATTTTGAGAAGATGAACTTGGTTCATGCATAGCCAGAAGTCTAAAATAATGCTTTCATCCTCAGGAATTTGTTAATTTGTTAATAATTGAAGTAGTCAAATTTATTGCCATGAAGTTATTCACAAATTCCTATTATTACTTTTGTAATAACTGTGTATGTATATCCATATCCTTTTGTCCATTGTATTTTTTTTTTTTATACTTTCTAGGAGTTTACAAATTTTACTATTGTTTCAAAATAGTAAAACTTAGGCTTTTTTTCCCCTATTGCACATTTGTTTTCTATTTAGTTGATTTTTACTAGGTTTATTTTTTCCTTTTACTTTGTGTTCACTTAACTATTTTTTACTGGCTTATTGTGATTCATGTTCAGATAATTTATTTTGCACACAACATTTTTTTTATAATACTCATTTAATGTGATAGAATTTCTGTAAGTAAAGTTTCATCTGTATCCCACATATTTTGAACAGTTGGTTTTCTAATGTTACAGGTCATTAGAAATCATATATCTAATATATAATATCATTAAATGTGTGTATATATATATATATATATATATGGGTATGTGTATGTATAGATGTGTGTGTGTGTGTGTATGTATGTGTGTGTATGTGTGTGTGTATATATATATAATATCCATAATGACTTCTATGGCCAATGAGTTATTTATCAATTTATTGCCTAATTACCTAATTTGAGAAGATTTTCTAGTATTGTTTTAAAATGTATACCTAGCTTATTTCACTGCACTCAGAGTAAAATTGTTCAGAGTTGCTTTTTGTTCCAGAACAAAGTCAATTTGTTAAAAGTTCCAAGTAAACTTGGCAAAAATGTGTATTCTTTCATTTTACAAATCTCTTATATATTAATATTTTGTTTTCTTGTTCTATACTTTGTTGAGAATAATTTTCAAACTACAATTGCAGTTTGTAATTTTTTCTTCATATATAGTAAGGCTTTCCTCTTAATGTGTACAAAATTGGGATTGTTATATCTTCACATTGAATTGACCTTTTGATTATTATGAAATGTTTCTCTTAATTTCTAGTTATACCTGTTGACTTGAAATCTACTTTGTTACTATAGCTATTCCATCTCTGTTTGTTTTTTTTTTGTTTGTTTTCTTTTAAACCTTTTTGTTTCCTTATATAAAAGAATGTTAAAAACATATAACTGTGTTTAATTTCTTATCTGCACAATCTTTTCTTTTAATCTGTATATATTGTCTATTTACATTCAAAATAATTATTGATTTGGGAGCTTAAATCTACTGACCATCTAATATTGTTTTCTATTTATCTTACTTAGTTTTTTTTTGTTGTAATTTTTATTAATCAAGTCATTTTCATTATTTAATTTTTCCTCATTATCTTTTTATTTATACATTCTTTTATTGATCATTTAGTAACTTTTCAAGATGTTATAATTTGAACAATTAACTTTCTTTACCCTACCTTAGACTATTATTTCTGCTACTTCTCAGGAACTGCAAGGGCTTTCAAACACATTTACTATTCCTTATTTCTACATATATTTTAAAGCTCCAACATCCATCTCTTAATATTGTTTAAAGAAAGAGTTGGCAAACTATGAATCAGAGGCCAAATCCTTCTCCTATCTATTTTTTTAAATATTTATTTATTTATTTATTTATTTTTGAGAGAGAGAGAGAGAGAGAGAGAGAGAGAGAGAGAGAGAGAGAGAGAGATACACAAACACAGAGAGAGAACTGAACTGGGGAGCTCCCAGTTCAGCATATGGTTCCGCACGGGCCGGGGCCGGGATTCGATCCCCGGTCCCCAGCGCTGCAAAGTGAGCACTTAACCCACTGAGCCACCCCGGCTTCCCCTATTTTTTTAAATGATCTATGATCTGAGATCAGATTTTATATTTGCAAATGACTGAATAAAAAAAGAGAAACAACATTTTAAGATATGTAAAAAATATATGAAATTTAAGATTCATGTCCATAAATGAAGTTTTATTGAAAAATCACCGCATTCATTATATGTTTTCTATGGCTGTTTTTCCAGCACATCAGCAGAGTTAGGTGGCCACTGAGAGAGACATCATGGTTTCTCGTTACCTTGTCCTGCTTCTCGGTGCACTACAAGTTATAGTGATGCAGTTTTAATTTGTCAGAGTTTCTAGTACAGTACATGTTGTCAAATGCAGCATTAAATTTAATATATATATATATTAGTGTGTACAAAGCTAAAGAAAAAAAAAAGAAAACAGTGAACTCTGATTATCATGCTCCTAAGACACCGTGGTAAAGCCGGGGTGGCTCAATAGGTTAAGCACTCCTTTTGCAGCCCCAGGGACTGAGGATTGAATCCAGGTCCCGGCCTGTGTGGACTCATATGCTGAACTGGAGTGGGCTTCCCATGGTCAGTTCTCGGCCCACCCTCCACCCCGATTCGGCCCCTGGCTCGAGGGTGTGTGTCTCCCATGTGAAAGGTCCCTAGTCCAGCTCCCGCCCTGTGCAGCCCTTGCCCACCTGTGTGGGATAAAACCATGTCCAAAACTGATGACGGACAGCTACGGAGACTGCTCTGGGCCCTTCTCTTTCTCTCTGTCTCTGTCAAAAACTATAAAATAAATCTTAAAAAAAAAAAAGATACAGAGAAGTATGAATTATTTTGTTATCAAATTCGGTGGCAAGAAATTTCTTTTTAATCAATAACATTATAGCAGTGGCATTACCAGACTAAGTGCTTATCAAACTATATTCACAACTCACAGGAAAGCAATGGTAAAGAAAATTAGAGACTATAATATGAAAATCCCATCAAAGAAGAATTTTTTCACACGTATAAAAAATAAAAAATGAGTTTGCAACCAAAATAAGTTTGAGAAGCTTATTTGTAACCAAGCACTGCATAAATAATTGTAGGCTGGCAGCAACTTTATTTTGATGTTTTAAAGATGTCATATCTGCTGGATTTCATTGTGTTGAATAGTGAAATATTTTTATTACTGTTCCTTTGCAGGCACTGTCATTTTTTTTTTTAATATATTTTTTTTATTTATTTTTATTTTTGACACAGAGAGAGATACAGAGACAGAGACAGAGAGAGAACTGAACTGGGGGAGCTCCCAGTTCAGCACATGGTTCCGCACGGGCCGGGGCCGGGATTCGATCCTCGGTCCCCAGCGCTGCAAAGTGAGCGCCTAACCCACTGAGCCATCCCGGCTTCCCCTGTCATTTTTTTTTTTTAAAAAACCTGGTTTTAAGAATTTCTCTTTGTCCTTAAATTTTAAGTTTTAATATGATGTGACTATGTGTGATTTAGTTTTGTTTTGTTTTTTGTTTTTTTGTTTTTTTTGGAAAAGTGCAGTAGTTGTGCAGAAATTTTCCTTTTTTTATTATTGAATTTATTAGGGTTACATTGGTTAATGAAAATTACATAGGTTCCAGGTGTACAATTCCACAGTACCTCATCTATGTGTTACAATATGTGTTCACTACCCAGAGTCAGCTTTCTTTCCGTCCCCGTATATTTCTCCCCTCTTACCCTCAGGGAACCACTAAATTATTGCCTATGTCCATGAGATTTTGTTTCTTCATTGGCTTCAGTGTTATATTCCAGAAATTGTTTTTCTTAACGGTAAATCTTTTTATATGTCTTTGAAAAATTCTTATCCTATTTATCTTAAAATTTTGCTTCTACCCCTTTATTGCTTTGCTCCATCTTGGACTCCAAGGCCACATATGTTAAACCTTTTCTCCATGACCCAATGTCCCCTATGCCATTTTATATGATTTCACACATTTTTCTTTAATTTGTTTTTTTCTGGATATTCTACTCATTTCTACTGCTATTTAATTCATATACTGATTTCTTAATTTTAGTTTTTTCTTTTTTTTAGAATTTCTATTTGATTCCTTATTATAGGCTTACTTTATATGGTAAAATGACTCATTTTTATATTATTTTTGTACCTATTAATAATATTATCATTGATTTCCATTCTCCTTGATGTGAATTGGTAAATGTTTTAAGAAGAAAATTTATTGTAAATAATAGGATCACCTTAATGATTTTCTATTTTCTTAGGAAATGTGCTTCTCAAGTTCTGATTGTCTTCATTATTTTCCAATGCTCTCAAATAGTCTTCTTTCTGCCTCTCCCCCATTCCTAGCTTCTAGTTGTACTCAGGAAGACAAATAATATCAAACAAATTTTATCAGGAGACTAGACCTAATCTTGGCCAATACTTAGCATTCAAAAGAGTGCTTTTGAATGGAGTAATTAATGTACTAAACTCTGAATTTGTCTTGAGTATGTCCTAAAGGCTGTTTTACTTATACTAGAACTATGAAGAGTATAAAGAAGGAACAAACATTTTTTCCAAGTTCAAGGGCTCTTACACATGAGAAAGCCTAAGACGAATGGAAACATAAGGAGGTACAAGAGAGATAGGTAATTTTATTTTTATTTTTTTAAGATTTATTTTTATTGTTTTTGACAGAGAGAGAAAGAGAGAGAGAGAGAGAGAGAGAGAGAGAAGGGGGAGGGCCCAGAGCAGTCTCCCTAGTTGTACGTCATTAGTGTTTGCTACAGTTTCACTCCCCAGGTGGGCACAAGGCTATGCAGGTCAGGAACAGGGCCAGGACCTCCCACATGGGAAGCATGCCCTCACAAGCTGGGGGCCTCCTACATGAAAAAGCATGCTGGGACAAGAGCTGAACCAGGTGTCTCCTATGTGGGAAGCATGCCCTGGAGTAAACCAAACTGAGGGCACACTTGAGGTCAGCTTATGGGTCTGCACGGGCAGGGGCCAGGATATAATCCTAGGACCCTAGGGTTGAAAGATGAGCTCTCAATCCTCTGAGCCATCCTGGCATGCCATTTTTATTTTTTGACCTTGCAAATTTGAACAAAAATAGAGGCTGTTAGTAAATTAAACCTTACTTCAAAATCCCCCCAAAAAATCTGTTTCCCATGTTCCACCCCAAACTATTATTAGGAAAAATAATCCCCCACAAGCAAAAGTAACAAAAATTGTTTTTAAATATGTAAGAGGTCATGATTTCCTTGAGGTTGTCTAAGTAAGAAGAAACTAAAAAATTATCAACTTCTTGTTTAATTATGGTAAAACGAGACATTATACTCTGATACTTTCTATGAGCAGTACTATTAATAGCATGTGATTCATTATCCTTCATGATTTTCAAAGCTTTTCAAATCCTAAAATTATGTCAACTTTATACCAGAGCAGAGCTGAAACTAGAGAGAGATGCTTAGGGTAGTGAGGGCACAAAATTTAAGGTACTCACACTTAAAGGTCCTGAAAGTGCCAGCTCTGCACTTTTAGGACCCTTGCACTTGCATGCTTCTGGGAGTGAGTGCCTCCGTAGATAGTGTGCACTAGGTGTCTACTTGTCTCACTCTACTTTCAGCCCTAGGGACTTATGAGGTGTGTAGAACAACATTTACTTTCATGATTTTGTAATTGCTGACACAAGCATAGAAAAATATTGTGATTTCCCTAAGGCCACATTGGAATTATTAACCTTAAAAATAAAAGTTAGTTACAAAACAAATTTATTCAGGAGTAATAGAGAATTGCTGTTTGGGACATGCAAGCTATGGCAAAACCCTAGGCAAGTCAGGAAGATAAAAGAGAGAAGCTTTCTTTTGTAGAGAAAAGGGAAAGTAGGGAACTGCTGTAAACAAATTGTCCATTGGTAGAAACTGGGAGTTCAAAGTATAGTGACTTTTTCTTGGCTGGGTTGTGACAGTTTCTCATGGACTGTTGTTGGGAAAGGAGAAAATCTTCCTTCGTCCTGCTGAGGTATTAGAATAGAAAACATCTTCCTGTTGGAAATGCATGGCTTGCCGTTTCCTGTTTGGTGCAACCTACGTGGAGTGGTAGGGCATGAGAGCTCCTGTTACAAGCCCTGTCAATATCAGTCTTGATTGAGGTATCCTTCCTTAATTTTTCACAGAATCTAGAAGACGGATTAAGGAACATAGAAAACAACTTTGGTAAATATGGGTAGGAGACACAATTTTCTGTATAATATCAGAAAACCACATGTGATGCTAGTCCAACTTAGATCAAAGTGATACGAGTACTTTACAGCAGTGGTAGTAAACACAAATTTTACAGGATCAGTCCCCATGTAGCTAGCATGCTTATCACATGAAAAAATAAACTTTTTGTTGTTGTTTATTGTTTGTTGTTGTTATTGATCTCTACCACACCAATAAGACTTAAATGAACAGATAATACCTAAGTTTTGTCCTCTATCTTGACCAGCCTTAGTTATAAAATCAAACTATTATTGTGTACTCGTTTTTTGTTCGTTTTTTTTTTACCTTAGCAGATGCAACACTGATCTCTACAAATATGTTAATAAAATTATTTGTGGTTAGCGTATTCAGAAAAGAACCAAGAGATTGCTATACCAGAGTAACATGTCTCTGTTTAAAAATGTGGAATGATTTACAGGTGTTAATGGGCATGTATTATTATAGAGATGCTGCTCAATGAAGGCATATGTGAAACTACAGAAAGGGTTCTGTCGAAAATGAGTGCACCTGTTTGCAACCTGCTAAAAGAGGCAGTATGCACAAGATGCCGTTATCCAAAATAGTCCTAAACAAAGGGATTAGGAATTCATCTCTTTCTAATCCTCTTTTCTTTATTCAGGTTTTTCTCAGATGTGAACTGAAAACTTCATTTTGGATCAGAGTCATTTCACTTAGGAATGAAGGTTGAGTTTAAAGTGCTATCTCTTAAATAAAGGTCAGTGGTTTATCCATTATAGCACCCAACCCTAAATACTTCTCATAATTAATTATATCTTTAACTGTTTTTATAGAGTAAAAGAGTAAAGAAGTGACAGTCAGCAGTTTTTGGAAATACATGTTAAAGGAGTTAAAGGTGTCCTATTATTTAAAATGATATATCATTTTGGAAAGAAAATGTAAAAGCTGGTATATGTAATCTAAAATTAAATACAGATTTTGAATTTCAGGCTGTGAAGCTAAAAAGATCAAAGGAACGTCTTTATAGTACTTTGGAATTTGGTATAATACTTCCCGGGAGGTCATTTACTCCCATCATTTAGTCTGACTTATTTTGGCTTCAGGTCCATTAAAAATGTGCAGCAAAAAAGAAGGCTTCTTTTTACTTTAATTTTTAACAGCAACTTGTCAGTAAAAAAGAAAGGTGTCTGAAAGAAGATCATCTATCATAGTACTAATAGCTTTCAAATCTTCTCACTTTCTGAGTCTGAGAGAGAAACTTACCTTGAAGTGTCTACATATTAACTCTTTCCACTGTTCTGTGGCAGAGTGTTACATTATAACTTAACTATTTCTCAAATGTAGCCACCACCTTCTGTGACAACCATGGCTGTTACCCTTAGCTAAGGAACCTTTAGTTGTCAAAACGATTGGGTGTGTTACTAGGTAGTTTCGATCTGTTCTGCTCTTTTCAAATGATGAGTCCTACTGACATGAATCCAGCTTGTCAATGGATAGTTGGATACATAAAATAAGGATCCAAGTAATTATTTACTTTTTCTTTTTTTCTCCTTTTCTTTTCTCTCTCTCTGTCTCTCTCTCTCTCCCCATGTACACTATTCTTTAAATCAGAGGCTACATTATACAAGGGTTAAAATACTTGTCTTGGAGTCAGGAAAGGGATGAATGTTGTGCTTTATCTTCCTATACCTATGGGTTTCGTCGTACAAGTCATTTCATTTCTCTGGTCTTTAGTTTCCCTTAGTTGGAAAATAACGAGTTTAAATTTGATGAGATTTGAGATCTTCTCTATGCTTATACCTGTTCTGAGCATGCCTCCTCTGGATTTACATTAAAAAATTTTACAGAGCAGTGCTCATCTCTTCTTAATTTGGGACCAGAAAACTGACAAAGGATTACTTTAGTTGTATCAATATAGTTCAACTAAGCTTTTTAAATAAGTTTTCACAAAGCAGATTTCTACCCACTATAAGGTTGGTAAATGTCTAGTAGCTAGTGATAAGTGTCTGCCTTGAGTCCTGTGCTGAGAATTGTCAAGCTGGGCACAGAGAGTGCTGTGAACTTAGCATTGGCTTCTATTGGTGAGCAAGAGGTAAGTGGGGTACACGTTCCACTTATGCATCATCCCTGGCCTCCCCCGTTGTCAATTTTGTGAAAAATGCACTACTGGAAAAACCTTAGCATAAATCCAGCTTGAACAAAATAACATATAAGGCACAAACAAGGCTTTTGTATAATGACTATAGATAGTACTGTTAATCCAAATGTAGACTTTACAAATTTATAGATTTCTAATTCTTATCAGTCCTGAAATTATTATTACATGTTACCACAAGGAGTGCATTTATTTATGGACCCTCTGAACACACTCACACAGTGGAGGTACATTTTATTATATAATCTAAGAACTTCATGGTATCGGCTCTCTGCTTCTTATCACATTTTAGGGAGTCTCCCTTTTAACCCACCTACTGAAATTTTCATCCTCTAAGCAGTTCTATATTAACTTGGTTTAGTGTTAAAAGGCCATTTCTAAGCCAGTTTTTATTCAAGTGAAATAAATTCTGGAATATAGAACATAAAGTAACTTGTTTGCATTTTATATGTTGAAAGATTCTTGCAAGTCTGCCTCTGTTGTATTGTAATCTAAACAAATTAACATTAACATTATGGAATTTATATTCTTATTCTAGTAGTTTTAAAAAGAATGGGAGAAAGTTTTAGTTTAGTTTTTTTTTTAATTGTATAAATAATAAAAACAAGCAAACTCTTGGAGATCTGGCTACCATACACTCTAAAAACATGGTATTTTTTGAAGGGTCTGAAGTGTGTATTAACCAATGTGTAACATGGTATAATCTGCTGTATTAAGCAGAAAATTTTAACCAAACCTTATGAAGCAATACAAATAATCTGTTAATCTATTTGAATGTTTCTTGGTTTTTGTAGGTTTTTATATTGTAACATTTCATTTTCATATAATTTTAAATTTTCAGAAGAATTGCAAGCCTCAATAAAGGTTCAAGAAAGTCCTTATATTTTTTACTTAATCACCATTTTTTCTACTGCTCCTCCCATTTACTCTCTTATTCTTTCTCCCTTTCTCTTCCTCTTCCTTCCTCATTCCCTCCCTCTCTCTCTGTCCATGTGTTTTGTTTTTCTGAATCAATTGAATGTTAATTGGAGTTACCATGTTCCCTTTTCTGAATACTTTATTGTTTATTTTCTAAGATCAAGGTAATTTTTTACATAACCACGATGTAATAACCAAAATTAGTAAATTTAATATTGAAACTATCTGATTACATAATCTAGAGTCCATATCCAAATTAAGTGTGCTTTGTAGAATCAATAGTGAGGAAATAATTGATAATATAGAAGAGAGGTGTGGGAAATTCATTAAACACCCTTGAATAGGCAAGAGAGAGGTGCAATCTAGCACACAAATCATCAGGGATTTGACTCTGGTTACGAGAGTAGGTAGATGACTAAGCACAGATGAAAGTGAAATGATTCATTTGGTGGTCAGAACTGGAATAGATCTCCTCTGTTACTTATATCTCGTCAGAGAACTAAGAAACTGACACTAAGGAAGGGGACAGAGGTATTAAAGGTTGAAGGAAGAAGAGGGAAAAGTGGGACAATAAATGGATCAGAAAGATGTGTTACGAGTGCAGCCAGCACTGAGGGCACACTTGAGATGAGGGGCTGTGAAGTTAAAATGTGACTGCTTATCATTACTATCTTTTTTCACACACACTTGGCTGTATATGTGCAGGTGTAGTGTAAGGGGCTAAAGTTTCGACACGTGGCACAATGGAGCAAGAGAGGAGTGGAAAGTTGAGTGGGCGTGCAAGGGAGTGGTTATGAAGACTGACCACTGATTTAAATGGGATATTAGGAATGTGAGGAGCTTAGGCAGGGAAGTTTCAGTTCGGGTAGTGACAAGTTCTAGAATTTATTCTAGGAAGTGAGGAAAGGTGAGTGACAAGACCACTTGAGGAGAAGATGTCATGGGATTTATGATTCTGTGTTTTACAATGATTAACCTATATGACAATTGAAATGATGACAGGAATAGTGTGAGGGTGTAACAAAAGAAAAACCGCCAGAGAAAATATTCCAAAAGATTGAGTGACATAAAGCAACAAAGAGAGGTACTGGGAGTTGTAATCAGATATGAAATTGGGAAGTTGGGCTATTTTAGGGAGGAAAGAGAGGTCTAAAAGCAATGAGGAGCATGGGAAGCATTCACCACACCTTCAGTCTCCAAGGTCTGAGAGAGGTGGAGAGAAAACAGGAGAGGGTGCAGTGAAATTGCATCCTCTGCCCAGCCAAGCTCCTGGGAAAGCTTGGAAGGGAAGGTGTCTGTGCTGGACACAAGTGCCTCATCTAAAGAGGTTTCACTCACAGGGCAGACTTCACCATGTTGGATACTGAGTCTGGCAATTTTCTGTCAGATGAAAGTAGAGTGTCATAAGGAGAAGTGTTAGTAGAATAAGTTTAGAATAAGGGGTGTTATTGATGATGGGCCATAATTTCCAGAAGACCCAGAATGAAAGAACTTTACAAGTTGCAGGCAGGTGCTGATATGAAGTAAAAATAAAAGTGTAGAACCTTTGAGGGTTGGAGCCTAAATATGAATGGATGACCTTTAGAAACTCTGTTATAATAGGTTTTAGGTAAGGCCCAGATATAAATATTTTTTAAGGCTCCTAGTGATTTCAATATGCTTCTGTGCCTGAGAGCCTTGGATCTAAATCTGTTACTTGTATTAAACTACTTAAACAATTCTTATAAATGCCTTTAAGGACTATTTTAAATTCATAAGAGGTGATACATGCACAATATTATGTATTGTCTAAAAAATATTAAGTGAATAAATCACTAAGCATATACAGTTCTTATCCATCACTGTCACTGTCAATAGTTCTAAATTAGCACAGATAGTTTTCATTTAATAACTAGATACTTTTCATGTTCACTTATTAAAAAAAAATGAAATAAAATCTATGTCCATCTGGATCTTGGAGATGTATGGTGCCATTTGACAGTGTATGTTTTCACAGTATAGTTCTTAAGTGGAATCATTAAAAAAATAAGCACAAATTTGTTGTTATGATTTTGTTGAGTATTAAAGATCAATCTGGGATAAAACAAATAGCTTAGAATTAATTTTAAATTTAATAACTAAGTGCCTGTGTAAAAGTCTTAGAAAATAAATACCTTTCCACTCTCTCTATTTTGTTAACCACTGCAATTTACATTTAAGATTTTCAGTTAGTTTAAGTCAATAGTGATTCTAAATTCAACCGTAGATGTCTGGCTTCCCCATATCTTCACACCTTTCCTGTCTGCCATTGAAATAATTATCAATTACCTATGTTGAGACATTGCTAAATAGCTTATTTAAAATTTTAACATTAAATTTGCACTCTGATTATTATTGATATTGATAAAATAACAATAATCTTATGCTCAATGTAGACTATTTCAATTTTCTATGATATTGTAAAACAACAAAAACAAAAGATTATGCTGTAATCTTAATTTTAAAATCTGCAAACTTCCACATAATTTACTAAGAACTTACTTCAGTTTTACTTTAATGTCTCACCAATTATCATGAGGCTGTACATCATCTGTTAGAAACACACACATTGAAGATGCCGAACTCTTTGGTCACAGATTTTCTTTTAAAATATTAAGGACAACATTTAAGAGATCCTAAATGTAGCACAGCAGAAAAATATTATATTCTACAAACACAATAATTTGGATTTGTTTCCATTCAGAAGATGTGTTAAAAATGCTCCAGGGGATATTGTACATTGATTTCTTTTCACTCTGCAATAGCTAATCCCCCTTTTGGATTGATACAAGTAGTGAAGTCACTCCCAAATCTTCAGGAAATGAAAGGCTAGATCACTAATCAGTGCATGCGTACTTCTCTTTAATATTTTATTCAGTATGGGTAGAAGATTATAATGGAAGATATAAAAGGGCACTACTACAATTGTACTCAGTGGGCCATGTGTAATATTTGAAAGTACATCATCTCTGTGAGTGCTCTGTAAATTGCAGTTGTTAGGTGAAGAATATATGTTAAATTTATTCTCTAGAACTCCAATCAAAAACATCTATTATGTGCCTTCTATGTGTAACGAACACTATTAAGTGTACAGTTTTGTGTCTGCTATTATTCTTAAACTATGCTGCTACTGTGTTTTAAGCAGAGCTGACTGAATCTTGACAATAAAATACAATAAAATGAAATAAAATTAAATTAAATTAAAAAGGCATTTTAAAAAAGATTTTATTGTTTTTGACAGAAATATATATATAGAGAGACAGACAGAAGGGGAGGACCATAGGAAGGAGCTGTCTCCATAGTTGTATGTCATCAGTTTTCTACATGGTTTCATTCCACACGGTTGGACGGGGGCAGCACAGGGTGGGAACTGAGCTGGGAAGGCCCCCACCCCAGTTCAGCATATGGGTCCGCAGAGGCCAGGTTGGCATTAGATCCTCTGTCCCTGGGGCTGCAAAGGGGTCTCTTAACCTGCTGAGCCATCCCACCTTCCCCCCAAAAAGCATTTTTCTTTTTCCAGTTTCTAGAAAATAGGTGTTAGGGCTTAGAACATTATCAATTTTAGTTTTCTCCTGCTAATTTTTCTTATACTAATTGGTTACTACTTGTTTATGTTGTAACTTATTTTAAATTGTTTGCAAATTAGGACTAATTTAAGTAATACATTTTTATTACATCACGCTTACCAAGTATCCTTTTTGTTATGTAAATAAGTTTGAACACCAATGTGACTTAAGATGCCTTGGAACAACTGTAATTAATTTAATTCAGACTGCTAAAATCAGTAAGTTCAGATAATTGACTAACATATAAATTTCTAACATATAATAATGCATTTTGTAAGAACTAATGCAGCGTTTTATGTAATTAAAGAGCGGAAATAGGTTAGATCTGAGGAGGGTTTGGTTTATTTTCTTTTTACCTATATGAATTTCTAGGGAATGAAGTTAATCATGCCTACAATTTTTTAATGCCATCTATAAATTTAGGCCTCACAAATACATGATAAACTTGTTTTATTTTTGTCACATAGCATTAACTTCATATTTAATAATAATAGCAAATTCTTACTGAGCACATATTTTGTGTCAGAACTATTATACATTCTACATATGTTGGCTCTTTTAAACCCTACAATCGCCTATGAAAAAGGTAGAATTACCTCCTTTATTCAGATGAGGAGATTGATTCATAAAGATGAAGTATACTAAACCTAGTTTAGATAACTAGAGATTTGAATCCAGGCAGTTTAATCACAAAGTCTGTGTTTCTGACAATTGAGGAAATGAACCCCATTTTTTTTCATTTATTCAAGATTGTTTTATTATTTAGGATGCCCTTAGTTCCTTAGTTGCAAGTATCACCCAAACTTAAACTGGTGAAAACAATAAAAATAATTTACTGACTCACATAATTAAAAAGCCTAGAAATAGCACTTGCTTCAGGCAAGGCTTGATTTATTTGTTCAATGATGTCACTAAGAACCCAGTTTCCTTCAGTCTCAATGCTCTGTTTTCTCAAGATGGATGCTGGCAGAGCCAGAGAAAAATGCTTCCTAATTCACATTCAGCAAGAAAAACAGTGTCTTGGTCTCAGTATTTCTTGCAAGTCTTGAGACTCACTTTGAATAAACCAGTTTAAGTTGCTGACGGCTCCTGACTCACTCACTGTGGCCAGGGAGACGAAATGTTTTGCCTGGCTTAGGCTAGATCACATATTCGTCTGTGAAATCACCAAAACCCTGGTGGGTTTCTTGCTAAAGAGGACATAATCGTAGATACTCTGAAAGTAAACAATGTATGTATACTGATTATAACATTTCTGCATTCAAGTATTTCTGTTATGAGACTCATTTACTATATATATATATATGTTCACACACACACACACATATATACACATACAGTAAAAATCACATATATATGATCTATTATATGTCCATCTGTGTATTATCTATCATCCATCCATCCATCCATCCATCCATCCATCCATCCATCCATCCTTCATCCATCTATCATCTATTTCTGCCTGATAGCATTCCTTGGGAATCGATCTCTGAGCTGAGAAAGATGCCATACAAAATGATT
>PVKE010028287.1:5282-21129 GCA_004027555.1 Craseonycteris thonglongyai | reverse complement strand
TCTCTCTCTCTCTCTCTCTCTCTGTCAAAAACAATAAATAAATCTTTAAAAAAAAAATGTGTAACCCATACATGGGAAAAAAGCAATCAACAGAAATTATCCTTGCAAAGGCTCAGATGGTGGAGTTAATAAGACTTCAAAAAGCAGCTGTGATGAACAGCTTCAGAGAAGTAAAAGAAGCTATTTTTTAAGAAATTTATGTTCAAAGAACTAAACAAAGTATGATGACAATGACTATCAAATAGAAAATATAGAGACACTATATTTAAAAAAAGAAAAGAGGGGAAGCTGGGATGGCTCAGTGGGTTAGGTGCTCACTTTGTAGCCCCGGGGACCGAGGATCGAATCCCGGCCCCGGCCCGTGCAGACGCATATGCTGAACTGGGGAGTGCCCCCAGTTCCATTCTCACCGGGGCGAGACCCGGCCCAGTTCCTGCCCTGTGCAGCCCCAAGCCCACCTGTGGAATAAAACTATATGGAAAAACCGATGATGTGCAACTATGGAGACTATTCTGGGCCCTCCCCCTTCTCTCTGTTTCTGACTCTGTATCTCCCTCTCTCTCTCTCTCTCTGTCAAAAACAATAAATAAATCTTTAAAAGAAAAAAAAGAAAAGAACCAAATGGGAATTCTGGAGGTGAAAAGTACAACTGAAATAAAAAGTTCACAAGAGGGGCTTAACAGCTAACTTCATCTAACAAAAGAAAAACTAAAATCTAATAAAGTGTAGTTTTCACCAGTTGTTAATATAGTGATTGTGCCAGTTGTAAATTTAGTGATTATTCGATACTACTAACATATAAGTACCATTCAGAAAGAATAACAAAATGTAAGGGTGCTAATGCAATACCCTAGTAGAGGATTAGATATAATCTTTAAATGGGAAGGGAGAAATAACTAAAATCTTTTGGTTTAGATTTGTGTGTTAAAATTCAACAAACATTTCTTGAAGATCTGCTACGCATTATGCTTAGAGAATAAAATATAAATTCAATTCAACAATGTACTAAGCATTTATTAAGAACCTACAAAGTGACTCCAATATGCCAGACACTATGCTAGATATTGTGGGATAAAAAAATTGAACAAGACTCAAATGGTACCTTTAACAAGCCCCAAATCTAACAGAGAATACAATTCAATGTGATAAATGCAATAAAAATGTATGAATTAGATTTAAAGGTATCACTGAGGAGAAAGTATTTAATTGGGGGATTTTGAGAGAGGAAACACAGAAGGCTTTACCAAATAGGTGCTGCCTGACCTAGATTTCAATGAGGTAACTAGTGGGAAAGAGGCAAGTCCAGGCAGAAGAAACAGTATGTGCAAAGTCTGTGATAATATGAAACAATAGACTAATTTGGGATAGTAGTCACTGGTACTGCAGCAAAATATAAATATGATGAGAGATGAGGTTGAAGAGATAGGTCTACCATATTAAAAAGCTTGAATTTTATCCTATAGGGCATAGAGAATCACTATAAGGACTTAAGGAGCTTTCAGTTGTGGAACAGGAACTTTGCATACAGAATATGAACTAGAAGTAGATGAGACAAAAAAAAAAAAAGAAGGAAATCAATTAGATCTAAGGCATGGTAATGAGGATGAAGAGGACAAATTCAAAAGACAAGAACAGAACAGTCACTGACCTAGTGATCAGTTTTCACTGCATCAATGGGCACACTATCTTCTAATCAAACATTGATAATGTGTTTTGCTTCTGGGAAAAAGTGAGATAACTCAAGCAGACATTTTAAAACATGGCCACATTTGGTCCTTCCAGGTTTCTAAGGAAATTGTTTATTATATATCACAATGATCACCAAATGAAAATACTGTTTTGTAATAACTCCATGGGGCAGTTTTTTCTGTTATTATTAAACAAATACTTTAGTGTATTTGCTGCCAAAGCGAGCACTAAACAGATACTTTAAACGGTGAAAAAAATTGAGACCACTCAATAATGATTCAAAGGCCATTAGCCTGGAAAACTAAGAAAGAGATAGAAAAGAATAATGATTTTGTTTAACAGCACTTAAATTTGAGATGCAAGTCAGATATGCATGAGCTATTGATCAAGTGCCTGATACATAAGTCAGAATTCAGGAGCAAAAGCAAATTCATGAATTATGATGTAGACGTGATACAGCCAAGGAAATCTAAAGGACTGCATGGAGAGAATGTGTAAAGTAGGAGAAGGCCATAGGCAAAATTATAAAGAATACCTATATTTATAGAATAGGTAGAGCAGTTTAACCAAAGAGGCCTAAGTGAGAGTGGTCAAAAGTGTGAAAGGATACCTATCAGGAAAGAGTTGAAATAAATGGTATATCAAGAAGTCCATGGGAAAGCCGGGATGGCTCAACAGGTTAAGCGCTTGCTTTGAAGCCCTGGGGACCGAGGATCGAAACCCGGCCCCAGCCCCAGCCCGTGCAGACCCATGTGCTGAACTGGGGAGTTCCCCCAGCTCAGTTCTCTCTCTGTCTCTGTATCTGTATCTGTCTGTCTCTGTATCTGTATCTCTCTCTCTCTCTCTCTCTCTCTCTTTCTGTCAAAAACAATAAAAAAAAAAGAGACTTTAAAAGAAAAAAAAAAAGAAGTCCTATCCAGGAAGCCAGGATAGCTCAACAGGTTGAGGGCTTGCCTTGCAACTGCAAGGTCCAGGGATGAAATCTGAGCTCCAGTCTGTGCAAACCCGTAAGCTAAACTGTGGTACAACTGGTAACCACAGGGATGACAGGGCAGTGAAGGTTCTTGCCTCCCATGTGGGAGGCCCCCAGTTCGGTTCCTGCCTGTGCAGTCCCAAATCCACCCATGTGGAAAACTACATCACAACTGATGATGTACAACCATGGAGACTGCTCTTGGCCCTCCTCCCACCTCTCTTTCTCTCTTTCTCTCACCTTCTCTCAAAACAATAAAATAAATCTTAAAAAAAACAACAGTCCTATCCTACCAGAATAGCACAGAGTAAAAATCAATCCAAGTGTAGACCAATCTGCCCAACTGTAGATCAATCAGGGATGTGGGAGGAAACAGCAGAGTAAATACCCACCCAGGGCTGCAAATACAGAAATACTTGTCAAGGCACATTTCTTCCAGGTGAGAGGAAGTCACTAAAAGGGCAAAGGAAAAAAAATCCTTATTTAGAACAGTTTAAGAAGGGGTACACAAAGTGGTGGAGATTCTCTATACCAGATTTGGTTCCAAGAAGCAGAGAAGCCCAAACAAGAAATCACCCAGAGAAGCCATCTTCATAGAAAGCAGTCTGTGTGGCAGGGGGGAAAAAGACACAGTGAATATACTGCAGCCTATAGGTTGGGGAAATGTAGTAGCTAAAATAAGCTCCCTAAAGAGAACTTTAAATCATGAGAAAAATTCCAGTTGGCTTTGTACAATGGCCAAGAATAAGAACTTTTGCATAAAAATAGTCACTAAACACTGCTTGCATTAACCCTTTTTCCATTTAGAAAATATAAAGTGCAGCTCACTGCCACATTCATTTAATTTTACATAAACACGCTCTTTTGAGTCCGAAGCAAATCTGAGTGGTTTTCCATGTGAAAATAAAATATAAAAATTGTTCTTGGGGAAGCCGGGATGGCTCAGTGGGTTAAGCGCTCACTTTGCAGTGCCGGGGACCCAGGATCAAATCCCAGCCCCGGCCCATGCAGACCCATGTGCTGAACTGGGGAGTGCCCCCAGTTCAGTTCTCTCTCTGTCTCTGTATCTCTCTCTCTCTCTCTCTCTCTCTCTCTCTCTCTCTCTCTCTCTGTCAAAAAAATAAAATAAAATAAAGTTAAAAAAAAAAATTGTTCTTATCTCTAATTCTAACATTACAGAAATGTACATGATTGTCAGTATTTAATAATTTTTTTCTGTGCGGCAAACTTTGGGGGTAAGATAAGAACTGTAATCTGCCTGTTATCTCGGCACAAATGCTGCAGCTGCAAGTGCCACCAATGAATATTCTCAGGGCAAACAGGATATGAACTAAAGATTGAAACCAACTCACTATTCATCAATTAAAAAATGAATAAATTCTGATATTAGTGTTAGAATGAACTATTAACACAACATGGCTAAAAGAAATGAACTACAGTGCATATGCAAGTATGTAACCATATGTACGGTATCAAGCTACAGAATGATACATAATGATGTTATTTATATAAAATGTCAATTAAACGGATATAATCATATGCAATAACAGCATAAAACACACTTATAGAGGATTAATAAACACCAAATTGAGGGTAATATTTATCTCTTAGTTGGAAGGAGAGAAATGGTACCTGGAAGGGGTGTTTAGAGACTTCAAACATATCTATAATATACCCCATTTGTTTTCTAAAAATCTGAAGCAACTATAGCAAAAACATTAGGATTTCACAGAGCTAGGCATTCATTATGTTATCCTCTGTAAATTACCCTTTATGCTTGCGTTTGGAAGCCAGCTTCCACATTGAGGAAGCACACACAAACTAGCACAGGTGGAGAAAACTCACAAACAGACGCACATGGGGAAGAATTAAGGTGCCCAGGCTCCAGCCAGCATCTATCACCAGATATCTACATGAATAAGCCTTCAGAAGATTCCAGACCCAGCTTATCAGTCTTCTAGCTGAAGACCCAGATATCACGGAGCAAAGATGAGTTGTCCCTGAAATCTAAATTCCTGGTTCATTTCTGAGCACAAATAAATGGTTATTTTATGATACTAAGTTTTGGGATAATTTGTTACAAAACCACTGTAACCAAAACACGCAGCATTAGACTGAATTGAAAGAAAAATATTTGTAATGCCTAGCATAAGGCCTCAGTTCTGTTTGTTAAATTTATAAAAATGCTAAGCTGTAACTTACCCCAGTCTAATAATTTATATATTATAGTTTCTTACCTCCAAACTTCCAGAATGTGCTGCCCAATGTAAAGGGGTAAATTTATGGAGAATATCAACTTCATTAATGTTGGCTCCACGATCTACTATTTCTGAAAGCTGCTTTACATCTCCAGCTCGTACTGCATCATAGATGCTACCAAAATGTACCTTTTTCCTAGCACCTATTAAAAAATCAAATTGTTTAAAATATATTATTATACAAAACTTAAAAAAGAAAAAGACTAAAACAATGATTCAACAGAAAGCAAAAAACCACTTTGGCTTTCCAAATAATTTACTACAAAAATATTTACGATTAACATCTTAATCAGACTTCCATTTCAGTTCTAACATATAAAGGGCATGGAAGTTGTCATTCTTGAACATAAAGGAGAAAAATGGAACAAACTAAAAACCAGCAACTTTTTTTTTTTTAATATATATTTTTTTTTTTTTTTTTTTTGACAGAGAGAGAGAGATACAGAGACAGAGAGAGAACTGAACTGGGGGAGCTCCCAGCTCAGCATATGGTTCCGCACGGGCCGGGGCCGGGATTCGATCCCTGGTCCCTGGCGCTGCAAAGTGAGCGCCCAACCCACTGAGCCATCCCGGCCTCCCCAAACCAGCAACTTTTCTTGGACTGATCAAAGAACTGAGGTCTCTGGACAAATGGACACCCTGAATCTGGAAAGACAGAGCAAAGTCCAAATCCACAGTATGAAGTCTAAGCCAGGGATCTCTGATCTTTTTGGTTTCCCTAGGCCACCTTGGAAGAAGAATTGTCCTTAGGTCACACATAAAATACACTGACACTAATGATAGCTCGTATGCTTTAAAAAATTGCAAAAACATCTCATGTTTTAAGAAAGTTTACAAAGTTGTGTTGGGACATATTCAAAGCAGTCTGGACCACGTGTGGCCCATGGGCCACAGGTTAGACAACCTTGTTGTACATGCAACCCAAGACAGCTTCAAGGATTAGCAGGAGCATGTCTGATAAAATAGGAGCAGGGAAAGGCCTTCTGGACAGCATAAACAGTAGGACGTGATCAAGAAATCACAAAAATCCCCACCCAGTTGCTGAAGCATAAAGTAGAAGGAAAAGAGGCTGGAATTAGACAAGAGACAGACTATGGTAGAACTTGATGGACTTGAACAGAGAATGGGGACTCCCTGAGGGGTTTTAAATGGAAGAATACCGGTAATAATGATCAGACTTGTAATGCTGAGTTTATAGCACTGGCTATGGTGAGGGGAATTCACTGAGGAGCAAAAATGCAACACTAAAGATTCAGGGAGACCATGGAAGAAAAAGGAGAGCTACAGTAGTCTATACAAGAAAGACTGAGACTTTCAACTAAAAGAACAGCATTAGGAACAGAAAAGGAGACAGATTCAACCAATATTATGGAAACTATATCCATTATGGATGGATATGGTGGGTGAAACAAGGGATGAGTAGTGAGCTAACTGCAAGGAGTTTAGCTTAGTTCCCTGAGTGGTGTGGTGCCAATGAGATAGTAAACACTGGACAGAGAGAGCATCCGGATACAATATTATATTTTAAACATGTTGGTTCTGAGGTGCCCAAGTAAGAGTTCCAGAAGGTACTGTGTATGAGATCTGAACTCCAGAGGAGAGATCTGGAGTTCAGATCTCAGTGGTAGGTGTGTCTTAGTATTAGGCAGGTTTTTCAGATAACCATCCTTCCCTCAAACTGGAGCCAATGATACTCTGCTCTTCTTTATCACATTAATCATTATTTGCTCAGTATTTACCTTCCCCACTAGAAGGTAAGAGACATGCCTGTCTTCTTTATCAATATATTCTTAAGACACAGCACATATTTAGGCACTCAATAAGTATTTACTGGATGGATGAATGAATGAAATAGATTTAGGGGTTCTCAGTAGGGTTGAAGTCATAGTACATGACAAAAAAAAAAATAGCACCAATGATGGAACCGTTCAGAAAAAACAAACAAACAAAAACATTTAAGGAGAAGATGGAGAAGATGGAAGAAAAGTCAACAACAACAACAACAACAACAAAAGGTGGGGGGGAGTTGATAGAGTAGAAGGAAAAAAACTAGGTAAGTCTATTGTCATTTCTACAATGCTGCAGAGAATCCAAGTAAATACTTAAAAGGGTCCATAAGATTTAACAAGAGTTGTCAATCTGGCCAGGTCTCAGGAATGGTGATGTCGGAAGAAAGGAAAGCTAAAAGGAGGGAAGATGGGGGACAGGTGAACGAACAGCTTTGGGGCCCACTGACAATAGGTCTACTAGGGGAAATGAAGAGTGACAGCGGAGACAGGGAACTGCCAGAAAGGGCTAAGGCTGATATGAACAGAAGCGAGAACAGGCGTGTGGCCGAGGCAAAGAACCACGGAAGTAGTCTGACTCACAGGGGGATGCGGTCTCCGTAGAGGTGGTGGAGGGGCCGAAATGGGGCACCCCGGGCATGGTGCGATCCCTCGGGCTCCGGGGAGGAGTTGAATCCAGGCCCCTGCTGCTGCGGCGGTCTTCACTTGCTGTCACCCACGAGCCACTGCAGCCGCCGTCTTCGTCTGCGCTTGGACCAGGGCTGCCGTCCTCCCTTGCTCTCTCCCAGGAGCCCCTGCAGCCAGAACCTCCGTCTTCCCTCTCTTTCTCCCAGAAGCCACTGAAGAGACGGCTGGACTCTTGGCTGACGCTCACCCCGGAGGAATCGCTGGCCTCGTAGCCGCCGTCTTCACTTACTCCCTCCCACGAACTACTGAGGCTGTGGCCGCCATCGACACTACCGCCCTCCCAAGAGCCACTGAGGCTGCGGCTGCGGTCGTCCCGGCCCCTTTCCTCTGAGCGGCCGATGCCGGCGCCGCGGGCTTCCCTGACCCCCTCCCAAGTACTACTGAAGCGGAGGCCGCGGTCTTCTCTGACGGTTCCCGCGGAGTCACTGGCTCGATGGCCGCCGACTTCACTTAAACTGACGTTGCTGCTGCGAAAGCCGCGGTTTCCCCTCACGCTCTCCCAGGAGGTGCTGTGACCGTGGCCACCATCTCCCTTAACTCTCTCCCAAAAACCACTGCGGTGGCGGCCCAGGTCTTCACTGACCCTTCTCGAGTCACTGCTAGAGAAGCCGACGTCCTCACTTACTCTTCCCGTAGAGACGCTGCAGCAGTGGTCGTCGACTTCACGGATTTGGTTCCCGTCATCGCTGCGACTAAAGTCCTGGTCTTCGCTACTTCTTTCCCTAGACTGGCAGCTGCGATGGCTGTGACGGCTGTTTTTCCTCCACGCGAGAAGGCCAGTGCGGCGGCCGCCGTCGTGGGCTGCTCCTCCCCGCGAGTCGCTATGGCGGCGGCCGCCGTCGATGAGGATCCTCTCGGAGTCGCTTTCCAGCGTCCCGACTTCCGCCACCTAGCTGGAGAAGCGGCGGAGCCGTCGCCTTGGAAACGAGTAAACTTCCGGCGTGCTACGGTCATTTCCCGTTCCTTATGGGTTTGCGTCACTTCCTGCTTCCCTTCCTCCACTTTTTCCAAGGCTTCGCCTCTAGAGGAACCGGGTGGAGGTAGGGACCGGTTTTCGGTGAAGTTTTTCTGGGTCTTGCACCCAGCCGTCTCTAGGTCCCGTCTCTATAACGGCCTGGCCTCGATCGTGCCCTCCATGGCTCAGCGCGCAGGTTGGAGGCTCCAGGACTGCAGTCTGCGTAGGTGACCCGTGTGGCGCGGGCCGGGCGGGGCCTTTCGTCCTTGGCAATCCTAGTATTTTTCAGCGCTGGTTGCAATATTGGAGAAAAGATATTCTTACCCTATCATTTCACAAGTATGGAAAAATATGTAAAGAGGAAATTAGCAGTTGCTGCCGTTATCATTTTTGAGTGCTTATTAGTGCCCGGCCCTTTGATGAGCGTTTGGTACTTAATTCTCACAATAACTTTGTAAGGTAGGTGTTACCCCCATTTTACAGGTGAGGAGATTGGAGGTATCGGTAATTTGCTGAGGCCAAACAGCAGGTAAGTTTAGAGCCAGTATAAAAACAAGTCATTAGTCAAAAAATTACTGACTTCACATTGAAGGTTCCTTTCACTGTAAAATGTTACTTCCAACAGTTTGACCTGAATCTTTTTTCTAGCCTTATTGCTTAACCTGTATTCTTCCATTCGTTATTTATTGCATATGCATGGGCCAGTTTTTGTGTTAGAAGCTGAGAATACAGAAATTGGAATTCTCTGCCCTCCAAGGGCATCGCCCACCTTGATTCCCCTCTCACCCCGTATTTTTCCATCCTTACTGCCTTGACAGGTTTTTATACTGTGAAATTCCCATGGCCCTACCTTACCTCTCTTGAAATACAGTTAATTGCCTTTCTTTAACGTCCACAGCCTTTTGTAGTATTAATAACTGCTATTGTTGAGTTCATATGAGTCTGGTGCTGAGTGCTTATATTCGTTTTCTTATTTAATCCTTAATATAATCTACCAGAATGGTATTACTGTACCTTTTTACAGATTAAGTGCCAAAGTTTGCCTAAGGATACACAGGTATTAAGTAAACCACCTAAATTGGGTTTTCTACCTAGATCTGATTTTACTGCAGATACTCCTCAAAGTCTGAATTTCCACACCCTTTATATTAGACCACTTATTATGTTGTATTATAATTATCTATTTAACAGTTGATCCTTACCCCTACCCCCAAGGACTTGAAGCTTCTGGAAGGGAGGGACTGTTTCATTATTCATTTTGGAGTTCCTGATATGTAAAATACTTGGTTCAAGCGGAGAAGGACTTAGTAACTGTTGTGTAGGTAAGTTGGGTGGGTAGATTGGGTAATTGCTGGGTGCACAAACTGATAGACTGAAAGTAAAGTTTTTTACATTTGGAAGGGATTTGTGGGTTAGTCAACCCATTTCCCTCATTTTTAGAAATAGGGCAACTGAGAGGCCTTTAACCAGACATCTATCGAATTAATATGGGTCATTTTCAATGCTAAATAATTTGCAAATAATTTCAAACTTAATGTGTATTATTTATTTTTACAGATGAAGAAACTGCTCAGATTTGGCCAAGATCACCTAACTAGGAGGTGGGGAATAGAAACCTACTATGACTGATTCTAAATTAATTCAGTGCCTATAGCCATTTATATAATAATGGTGAAGTCTCATTTTTTTAATATGCTATATGGATAAACTCAGTGAGGTAATGAGGCAGCACATCCTTAAAGAATACACACATGGTGGGAAGCATCAGAATAGGAAACAAACAGCAGAGAAGCATAAAAAGTAAAATTTCAAAGGATTTTAAAATAATAGGAATTAATGAAATAAAAAGTAAAAGTGATAATAATAGCTGGTATTTTAAAAGAACAATAGAAAGCAAATTTGAGGAAAACAATATTGGAAACAAAGGGAACATGGTACAGATACAGGCATCTTTGAAAAATCAGAAATGTTTTAGTGTAAACTGACACTAATAATCCTGAAAATTGACTTGCACATTTAAGAATAACCTATGTATCCCTGACAAAAGTCACCAAGAACAAAGCATAGAGAATGGAATACTTCCCAACTATGAAGGTATTAATAGCTTAACCCTAATGGGGTCTAAACAAGGATAGTGAAAAACAAAAACTTACAGCTCAGTCTTGCAAATGTACATGCAAAAATCCTAAGGAAACTCAGTGTGTTTAGAGAATATCATAACCAAGTTGGGTTTATCCTACCAGTACAAGGATGGGTTAGCATTAGACAATATAGGAATAAAAATTTCCTAATAGATAAAGGAGAAAAACTATATGATCTTAATACTAAAAAAGCACATGAAAATGAGTATTACTGATTCATAAAGGAGAAAAAAATTGTATTAATAAAAGGGAACTCACTTAACTGGATGAACAAGTGAATAGCACACTTAATGTCATGGTTCATGTAATCTTATTCCTATAATTCAGCATCATTCTGAGAACTTTGGACCCAATGTAATAATATTAAGAATAGGTATGAAATTGGGAAGAAATTAAGACAAATGATATTGTTCAGCTGGAAAATCTAAGACAAATGTAAAATATTATGTATTAGAATAAAGGGTTAAGAGGATGCTAAGCTATCGTAGCAGCATACTCATACAGAAGATTTCCTATACACTAGATAGAATCAATTTTAAAGTGTAAAGGAAGATCTCGTTCACATTAACAGCAACAGTGGTAAAATATTCTAGGAATAAATCTGTTAAGTGAACAAAACCTACATTAAAAAACTATAAACCTTATTTTTGGATGTTACAGAAGATCCAAATAAAGGAAAAGATAAGCTGTGTCCTTGTGTGAGAAAGCTCAGTACTGTAAAGATAGGATTCTCCTGAGACTAAATTTGTTGTGCATTTCAAGTAAAAATTCTAATGTAATTTTTAGTGGAAATTGGCAAGATGATTTTAAAGTTTATCTAGTAGATGAAATATATAAATTAGCCAAAACACTTTTGAAATAGAAGAATGAGTTATCCAAATACATATTAGGACTATAAAGCTAGGGTATTTAGAATAGGGTGATATTGGACCATAACTAGACAAATAGATTAGTGGAATTAAACTACTATCCAGAAATAACCCTATTATTTATTGTAGAGGTGAAATTTTTTCAAATAGGCTATTAAATATTTTCATATACAAAAATTTTAGAAGAATTCAAGATATAACAGTGTTAGAATATAATACAGAAAATTGTTTTATAAATCTTAGGAAGGCCTTCCTAAGCAAGACAAGCCCCAGATACCACATAGGGAAAAGTACAGTATATAAATTAAAAGGCTACAAGATATATTACTATAGCGACCAGAGAAGACTTAATGTTTATTCTAAAAATTTAAGTCAGAATAACTCAATAGAATAATTAATGAGCAAAAAACATACTAAAAATACTAAGACCAAATTAACAAAATGATACTCAAAGAAAGACTGCACATCAATGATAAAAACTAAAAGATTATGGATAATGAATTTTGGAAGAGGTTGTCTAAACAAAGCTCTGAAGACCCTGCTGATGAAAGACTAAAGTGGTTATGACTCATGAAGGACAATTGGGCAGTTATCTGTCAAAGACCTAAATATATGTTACTCTTGAACCAGCAAGTATCGAGTTGTAAAATCTTCAAAATCACTTGCTCAGATATATCTACTAGGATAGTTATTAGAAATGTGAATATCCATCAAAGAATGACTGTTGCATTCATAATATGAATGAAATACAGTGGTAGAAATGCAGACCTACATGCATTAGTCAGCATGGAAAGAGTTGTGAGATAACAGTAAATGAAAAAAGGCAAAACAGTCATGTGTTGTCTAAAAGTTAATTTATGCGATTTCTAAAAATTAACTGTTAAAGAATTTTTTGTCACAGTTTGGGATGGATCTATACCAAATAGTTAACTTGGTTGTTACATTATAGAACAAGAAAGGATGTGATAGGAAACTATTTTCTGTACTTGTATTTGACTTTTAAAGTTCTTTAATTCATGTTAAGTTCAGTAGACTCCATTAACCAGAATCAACCAGCAAAAACCATCATGACATGGATGCCGGTTAATGGAGAGTACTATAAAAATATAGCAGCACAGGAAAACATGCATTGTCACATAAAGCAAAAAACAAGGAGTATATGGGCCAAGAGAGATTAAGAAGCTAAGAAAAACACTCATTTTGGCAAGAAGTCGTTGATAATACTCAGCAATTTTAATGAAGTAGTCAAGATGTAAACAGTTTACACAGGATTTCAAGGTAAGTGAGAGAAACTGATGTTAAATTTCAAGTGAAACAAGTTTCAGCAACAAACTGAATGGGTATCTTGGCATTCCAGAAAATTGGAACTGTAAGTAGGAAGCTTATGGTTCCAGTTCATTTTTATGGCTAGTCCTCCACCTCTACCTCAGATTTTCCAAAATGAGTATTAAATCAGCTCTTAGCATCTACTTTCAGAGGGAGAGGCCAACCCCAGGCCCAAAAGTGAATTAAGTCAATTTTGATAACCATCTCTACTTCCTTATGTACCCGCCCTCCTACGCTTTCCAGGCATTCTTGCTTTCCCTTTGGTACACGACTCTAAACCCTCATTTAGGGTACTCCATTGGGGCTTTCTGGCTCTTTTTCTTCAACTTGCTTTTGCCCACCTGACCAACAAAGACCATTTCAGGGAGTTGGCCCCGTCCTTGTACGATTAGAAGACTGCCTACTACAGAAGTTCAGACCTTAACAATAGCCTGATTTTCCATTTCTACCTCCAGATTACCCCCTCTTGTGAGCTAAATCTTTCTACTTGGAGACATGATTAGATGCCTTTCCTAAATGTTTTGTGTACACCTTTCAGAGCATTTGTTAGGCACTAAAATAGACTAAAAAAGGCCAGCCATGAAAATAGAATCTGTAATCCTTTTTTTAGGTTAAGCTGTTATATGAGAATCTAACTTTTTAGTATGTAATTAGATCATTTTCCTCACTAAAGCTTATTTTTAGCTGAATATTACCTTGTAGTATTTTCCATCACATGCAAGTTGGAAGTTTTAAATAGGTAAATTACGTTGAGATCTGGACATTGTAAAAGGTATAAACTGAAATTTTTAGTTTTTAGGAAATACACAACTTTTACTTAACAATATTCCCGTAAGACCTCCTTTCTTGCTACACTGCAATAGGTTTCCTAGTTCTGGTTCCCAGTGCTGTGTGTTAATACTGTTCCACCTTGGGCTAAAATTCAGTGTTTCTGACTTCTCAGTTATGAGATTTGGCTGTTCATTAGAATCAGGTATGGAACTTCTGATATAATTGACATGCTACCCTGTTTCCCCAAAAATAAGACAGTGTCTTATATTAATTTTTGCTCCCAAAGATGCGCTAGGTCTTATTTTCGGGGGGATACCTTATATGTATTTCAGCGAGAGGCAAAACAGTAAGTAGGTCTTATTTTCGGGGGATGTCTTACTTTTGGGGAAACACTGTAGTTTCAAGTGTAACTGAAGCATCTTAAGTATTAGAGGTGTTAGAATGAGACTCCGTTAAATGACTCCAGAGATAAGGAATCTGTTCTTAAATTCACTGATTCTCACACACAGCCAAATTTGGAGGCTACATGTGTAATCACTGCTTCACATCTAGTCTCCTGTGTCAAAGAAAAACTTAAGAATTGAATTCTAAATTCCAGGTCTAATACCTGTGATCATCTCAGTATTGCCCCTCATCCATTCTACAGCTAATTCCTCTTGATAGTCTCTTTCCAGCTCAGACAGTCCTCTTTCCAATGAGTTTTTAGCATACTAACTTCTATTAATCTTTAAATATCTGGTTAAATTTTTTTTTTTAAGATTTATTATTTTTGACAGAGAGATACAGAGACAGAGAGAAGGGGGAGGGCCCAGAACAGTCTCCATAGTTGCACATCATTGGTTTTTCCACATCGTTTCATTCCACAGGTGGGCGGGGCTGCACAGGGCAGTAAATGGGCCAGGGTCTCACCCCGGTGAGAACTGAACTGGGGGCACTACCCAGTTCAGCATATGGGTCCGCACGGGCTGGGGCCGGGATTCGATCCTCGGTCCCCTCGGCTGCTAAGTGAGTGCCTAACCCACTGAGCCATCCTGGCTTCCCCATAAATACCTGGTTAAATTTTAAGAGTAGCTCTAGCTCTTACCTTGTCAGCTATCACACAGCCCACTGCAACTGTTCATGCCCACATTCAAAATTTTAACTTGTCAATAGAGTTATGTTTCTCAATTGTTCCATATTTTCTTTGTTGACTACACACATTCAATGAAATTGTCCCACCACCACTGGTTTTCCTATTTCAGCAGTTTCCTCACCTTCCCACCTACAAGTCTAAATAAATGTTTATTCCCTAGGGACCAACCCTTGACCCTTTTTTTATACACATACCCTTTGTGTGGTACTATGTTTGAAAGTCTTCTTTTTGATTGTCACATACTTTTAAGCGTTTGATAAAAACTGGATGGTCTCCCAAAAAGTTACAACAGGAAACTTCCTACATTTTTGGAATCAGACCCTAGCATTTCTTCCATGACTTAGTATGTATTCAGAAGCTCAGCTGTCATGTGTTTATAATCTCAAATCCAGTGAACACTTAACCAGTTTCTTAGTGGACCTCTATAGCATTTGGTAACAAAATTCACTTGATTTTTAAACACCCAAACCATATACCGTATTTTCCGGCATACAAGACGACCGGGCGTATAAGACGAGCTCCTAATTTTACAGTTAGAACATAGGTTTAGGCCTATATTCGCTGTATAAGACTACCCCCGAGGCTGTAGTCTTATACAGCGAATATAGGCCTAAACCTATGTTTTAACTGTAAAATTAGGGGGTCGTCTTATACGCCGGAAAATACGGTATAGGTTATTCTGTTTAAAATTTCTAATGGCTCCCATGGTCATCAGTACAATACAAACTCCTAAGCATGACCAAGACTATATTCGTAGTTACTGGGTTTTAAGCATAAAAAAATTTTAAAACAACACATGAAGTACTTTCAAGCCTTTACAGTTGCTGTTCATTCTTCAGACACCTTTCCTTCCGGTGTGAACTCCACTTCTAGTTATCTTCCAAGAGTCAAATATTGCCACCTCTAGTCTTGCTTAACTTATCTAGGGAGTTTGGTATACCTATCTCTATCATAGAGTGCTAAATTGTAGAAATAGTATGGACTAAAGTGAAGCAAAGCCAAGTTCATTTGTTCTGCAACTTTCTAAATGGGTGATTTAATTTTACCTATAAATTGGGGATACCATCTACTATGTAGGATTATTTGTAAGTACCATAGAATATATGTAAAGCTTGCCAGTGCCTAACCACATGAGTGCTCAGCAAACTGACTAATAATTTTATATGCCTATCTTCTCCAGTAGATGGCAGAAAAGATTAGTGTATTTTTTGGTCCATAAGACACACATCCCTCCCCCTTCTCTCTGTCTCTGTATCTCT
>PVKE010028286.1:0-21016 GCA_004027555.1 Craseonycteris thonglongyai | reverse complement strand
TTCAGTGCATAGTTATTTCTATTTTACTTTTTGACAGATAGAGAGAGAGACAGAGACAGAGACAGTTAGAGAACCGAACTGTGGGAACTCCCCAGTTCAGCACGTGGGTCCTGCCTGGGCCGGAGCCGGGATTCGATCCTCGGTCCTCATGGCCTCAAAGCGAGCGCTCAACCCGCTGAGCCGTCCCGGCTTTTCCCGGCAAATAATATTTTAACTATTATTTTAAAATAGTTTGACCTGCAAAACCTCCAGGGGTCCCAAACCACACTATGAAAACCACTGTTCAATTAATTGTCTGGAAAAAGAAGTTTGAACAAAGGGAGACTCACTTTATTGAATTTAAGAGTATAATTTATTGTCTTTATTTGGAAAACATATTTCATTTATGAAAAAGTATTATATTCACATTACAAGAAGTGTGTGTGTGTAGTAAAAAAAATAAAAAAGGTAATCCAAATTTTCCAATCAAGATGGTGAAGTAGGTAAATGCTGTGCTTGCCTTCTCTTATGCCACATCAAAATTATAACTAAAGTATATAACAACCATCACTGAGAATCACCTGAAGTCGAGCTGAACAAAAATCTTATAACTAAGGATAAATAAAAGAAGACACATCAAGACTGGAAGGAGGGACAGAGACATGAAAAGGGATGGTCTCACAGCCATGTGTGGCAGATAAAAATTGGGAGGAATAGCCCAGCTGCAGAGGTTTCTTTCTGAGGAATGAGAGGTTCTAACACCACACCAATCTCCTCAGCCCAGGGTTCCAGTGCTGGGAAGAGAAATTCCCATAATTTCTAGCTGTGAAAACCAGCAGAAATTGTGGCGAGGTGACATGAAGGGTGGTCGGAATCCCAGGCATTTCTCTTAAAGGGCCTGCACACAGATTTACTTTATGATGGACTCACTAGCTCTGAGCTCTAGCACTGGGGCACCAGCTTGAAAGGTACCAGGGGCATATGGGGAGGAACTATGTCATTTGGTTTTAGGGAAAGGACTGGAGAGGCAGCTCTGTCATGGCAGGTGTCATTTTGTTTCTTTGTTGAACCTCCCCTCCCTCAAGCATGCAGATATATGAGTCTTCATTAACTTGCTTAATATCATTCACCCCACCTTGGTGATTCCCTGAGATCCTGTTCCACCAAACTTGTGGGCCCACCCAAGCCACTTCCAGTGGATGTTCCATATAAATGGTTTCTCTTAGCTCATGCTGTGGACTTTTATAAAACTTCAAAGGTTCACAAGCCCCAAAGAAGCAGCATCTGGCCTTGATGTGTCCCATATTTCTTGTTAGGCAGCCCCAAGCCTAGCACTAGTGGTAGCCAGCATTAGTTCACAGCTTAGCCTCTCCTGGGTACCTCCAAGCCCAGCACAAGCAACAACCATCTGCAGATTACTTTGTATCTCATACCAAGTGGTCCCAGACAGGGCACAGGCAGTAGCTGACCTTGGTCAGCAACAGAGTCCCTCTCAAGAGGTCCCAGAATCAACACATCTGGTTGCCAGCTTCAGACCACAACCAGAGCAACATCCAACTACCTCCATAAGCAATACCCCCAAAAGGCAGAGTAGGCAGGCACCAGAGCCCTGCTAAAGCAAATCCTGTTTCATAGAGTTAGCCCATGAACAACTGCTCTTCCACTGCAGCCATGGCCCGTCCTTACAACCAATTAGCCTGAGGGTCATTCCCTCTCTTTGATGTGAAAATAGCACAACGAAGTTTCAACTACAACAGGGGGGCATACACAACCAACATGAGGAACACACCTTCAGTACCTAGCTCAGGGGACCAGGGAGACTGAGCCCTATCAGACACCTACTATGTAAGGACACTCTACCAAGACCAGGAGACTCAGCAGCTCTACCTAATATATAGAAACAAACATAGAGAAGCAGCTAACATGAGGAGACAAAGAAAAATTCCAAATGAAAGAAAAGAACAAAACTCCAGGAAAAAAACAAAAAACAAAACAAAACATTAAACAAGATGGAGATAAGCAATCTATCACATGCAAAGTTCAAAACACTGGTTGTAAGGATGCTCGATAATCTCAGTGAGAACTTCAACAAAGAGATAGGAAACATAAAAATGGAGATATAAAACATAAAAAAGAACTAATCAGAAATGAAGAATACATAAGAGGGAGTCACCAACAGAATAGATGAAGCAGAGGATAGAATCAGTAATTTAGAAGATAAGGTAGCAGAAAACACCTAAACAGAACAGCAAAAGAAAGAAGAGTTAAAATAAAATGAGGGGGAAGCCGGGATGGCTCAGAGGGTTAAGCGCTCACTTTGCAGCGCCGGGGACCGAGGATCGAATCCCGGCCTCCGCCTGTGCGGAACCATATGCTGAACTGGGAGCTCCCCCAGTTCAGATATCTCTCTGTCTCTGTCTCTGTATCTCTCTCTCTCTCTCTGTCAAAATAAAAAAAAATATTATTAAAAAAAAATAAAATGAGGATAGTTCAAGGGACCTTTGGGAAAACATCAAACATACCAACATTTGCATCATTGGAGTACTAGAAAGAAAAGAGAGAGAGAACAAGAAATTGAAAACCTATTTGAAGATATAATGATGGAAAACTTTCCTAACCTGGTGACAAAAATAGACATACAAGTCCAGGAAGCATAGAGAGTCCCAAACAAGATAAACTCAATGAGGCCCACACCACTACATATCAGAATTAAAATGCCAAATGTTAAAGGCAAATAAAGAATCTTAAAAGCAGCAAGAGAAAAGCAGTTAGTTACCTACAAGTGAGTTCTCATAAGACTGTCAGCTGATTTCTCAATAGAATTTTTTCAAGGCAGAAGGGATTGACATGAAATATTCAAAGTGATCAAAAGCAAAGACTTACAACCCAGACCACTGTACCCAGTAAAGCTATCATTTAGAATGAGGACAGATAAAGAGCTTTCCAGGCAATAAAAAGCTAAAAGAGTCTATCACTACCAAATCAGTATTACAAGGAATCTTAGAGTAACTTCCTGAAGATGAAACAAACAAACAAACAAGCAAACAGAAAAGATAAAAAATATGAATAATAAAATAGCAATAACTACATATCTATAAAAAATTACTTTATTTTATTTATTTTTTTAATTGTTAAATTTATTGGGGTGACATTGATTGATATCAATTACATTGTTTCCAGGTGTACAATTCTACATTACATTGTCTATACATTGCATTATGTGCTTACCACCCAGAATCAGCTCACTTTCCATCACCGTATGTTTGATTCCCCCTCCCTACACCCCCCACCCATCTCTCCCACCCACCTCCCTCCTTACCCTCAGGTAACCACTAAACTATTGACTATATCCATGAGTCTTTAGTACTCAGCAATAAGATAAGATGAAATACAGCAATTTGTGACAACATGATGGAACTTGAAAACATCTCATTAAGCAAAATAAGTCAGAATGAAAAAATCAAGAAACATATGACCTCACTTATAGGTGGAATATAAAACTGAAAGGAACAAAGAAACAATTACCTTAAATGTGAATGGATTAAATTCTCCAATCAAAAGACATAGTGGGGCTAAAAACAACACTCTTATACATGCTGCCTATAAGAGACTCACTTCAGATCAAAAGACACACACAGATTAAAACTAATGGGCTGGAGAAAGATACTTCATGAAAGTGGAAATAATAATAAAAATAGCTGGGGTAGCAATAATTATCCCATACAAAATGGACTTTGAAACAAAGGCTATCTCAAGAGACAAAGAAGGATCTAGTACTCCCACTTCTGGGTATTTATCCAAGGAAACCCACAGCACTACTTCGAGGTGACATGTGAATTCATATGTTCATTGCAGCATTTTTTACAGTAGCCAAGATATGGAGGCAATTTGGTGTCCATCAATGGATAAAGAAGAGGTGGTACCTCTGTACAATTAAATATTATTCAGCCATAAAAAGAATGAAATCTCGCCATCTGCAATAACATGCATAGACCTAGAGGGTATTGTGCTGACTGAAGTAAGTCAGAGAAAGATAGACATTATGTGATTACATGAGTGTAAAAGGTAAAGGGATTAAGAAATACAAATTGGTAGTTACAAAATAATCACAGGAATGTAAAGTGTAGCATAAGGAATATAGTCAATAATATTGTAATCACTATGGATGGTATCAGATGGGTACTAGATTTATTACATTGATCACTTTGTAAGTTATATAAATGTCTAATCACTGTGTTGTACACCTGAGAATAATATAATATTTTTTGTCAACTGTAATTGAAAAATGGTTGGATCAGTTTTGTTGTTGTTGTTGAGCTATATGAGTTCTTCACATATATTTATATATTTTGTATACTTTAGATATGATCCAATTGAGAAATGGGCAGAAGACCTGAACAGACACTTCTCCTATGAAGACATACAAATGGCCAACAGATAGGAAAAAATGCTCAACTTCACTAGCTATTAGGGAAATGCAAATAAAAACCACAATGAGATATCACCTCACACCTGTTAGAATGGCTATAATCAACAAGACAAGCAATAACAAGTGCTGGAGAGACTGTGGAGAAAAAGGAACCCTCATACACTGCTGGTAGAAATATAAATTGGTATAACTACTATGGAAGGCAGTATGGAGGTTCCTCAAAAAATTAAGAATAGTATTATCATAGGACCTAGCAATCCCTATTCTGGGTACCTACCCCCAAAACTTGAAAACCTCAGTTTTCAAAGATATATGTACCCCAATGTTCATCACAGCACTGTTCATGGTGGCCAAGTTGTGGAAACAACCAAAATGTCCTTTGATAGATGACTGAATAAAGAAATTGTGGTACATTTACACAGTGGAATGCTAGTCAGCAATAAGAATAGATGAAATACAGCCATTTATGAAAACATAGATGGACCTTGAAAACATCATATTAAGCAAAATAAGTCAGATTGAAAAAATTAAGAACCATATGACTTCACTCATATGTGGAATATAAAACTGAAAGTAACAAAGAAACAAACACTTATAGACACAGTCAATAGTTTAGTGGTTACCTGAGGGTAAGTGGGAAGGGAGGTGGGGGAATAGGGAAGGGGCATCAAATATATGGTGATGGAAAGAGAACTGACTCTGGGTAGTGAGCACATACATAATGCAATACATAGCTGATGTAATGCAGAATTGTACATGTAGAACCTATGTAATTATACCAACCAATATCATCCAAATAAATTTAACAATTAATAAAAAAGAAGAAAAGAAAAAAATATTGAAAAATAAAGAGATAATAAATAAAAGTAACCCTACTTGTATTGAGAAGAACTACAAAGCATAGCTTTATCTCACAGAGGTGGGGAGTCTTAAGCAGACCAGGTTTTGGGTCTCTTGAGTATGGGGGTACCACTTCCTAGCTGTAGTGTCCCTGAGGTATTACTGTTCTACCTTCAGGGAGTCAATCTGGGGGGTTGGATGAACCACAGGGTTTGAGAAGAGGCCAGATTCCCAGGTCAGAAGTTTCTCTGAAGGTAAGTGACTCTTGAAGAGGGACAAAGATTTTTGCACAGGGAAGATTAAAAAACAGAAGTTACCAATGACAGAGTGAAGGCTAGACCCTCAGACAAAGAGAAAAGCTAGAAAATGGGAATCTCGCTCTCTTTTTTTTTTTCTTGGACTCCCAATGGAGTCCTATTTAGTAGACGGTTTTAAAGGTATCTCCTCCTTCTTAAACACATCTTTGCTATAATACTTCGTAGACATTCTCAGTTGTTCAGTAAAGTGGAAGTTTCCATATGTGGCGAATGAAGTTCAGGTGCTGTGAGAGACATGGCGACATCTTCATGTTTCCTTCCGCTGAGGCTGAACAGCATCGTGTGAAGGAGAGCCATCATCGGTGTCCCTGTGAACTCTATGGGTGAAGTGTGCGGTGATCACAACCAGAGCTGGCAGCACTGGGGGTTGCTGGAAAGCGTCTTCGGGATAAGTGAAGAGTGCATGAGAGACAAACCTTTTTTGAACTACACCTTGGAAGGAAGATGACCCCTGATCTCAGGGAAGGCAAGCAGGGAGGAGAGAACTCTGGGGCGTACAATTTATTTCACTGTCATTCTCCTTTCAAAGTGGCTTCTTAGACATAAAATGCAGTATATAAACAATATGTATATGTTCTTCTTAATTAAAAGGGAGTGTATATAAGTAGCACTCACTGTCAGGAAATAATACATACCACATTAAGTGAGGCTGTTCAGGTCTTCAGTCTCTCCAGTAATGTAATTACAAATCCAGCTGGCATTTGGAGCCGGTATTATAGCTACATCTGTCTAATACATTTTGTTACATCTATTAATCTTTTATGCAGAGTGTTTAAAAACTTGCTAAAAATAAAGCATTCTTTATATTAATATATAACTAAAGTATAATTTATTTATTTTGATATTTCAGGGGGCATAAAATTGAACAGTTCTCCTGCATAGAATGTTCCAATTCTAATTAAAAATACTCTTTCATATTACTCTTAGAACTCTTTATTTTTTTCACAGCCTCACTCTTGGTGCAGTCTTTTTTTTCTACTGCAATATGGCATATGAATAAGTGAGAACATTCCTTTTCCCCCTCTTCTTTCAAGTGTTGCATATCAGGAGTTAATCATAAAACAATGGTCCCTTAACATTGCAAAATACTTTAATGAGTCAAGACCACTCAAAGCGTTAAATCCTTTTTGAATTGAGGTATAGTACAAATGAAAGATGCCCAAGGATACATAAGTGGCAGTATCCTGAAACATAATGAAACCATTATTTTATGATAGTATCATATTCATCACCCATTATTAAAATTCTCCATCCATTCACAGTACTTTCCTTATTTTTACCAGTGCTATATACAAAGCATTTGCTGTGAGATTTTAATTAAGTGATTAGGAAACCAATCTAAAAACTGCTATACTTTCTCATAGAAGTGGAAATATTATTAATAAAGTCATAGATATGTCAAAGATGAAAAGCTACTACTCTTCATGGAATCCTCTGAAGCAGTTTAAATAACCTTTCCTCCTGTAAAGACTAAAATATCACAGAATATTTAAAGTTTCTTTACTGTTCTTTTGAAAGATTAAGTGGAAAGCAGGAAGGAAAAGGGAAACATTAGCAGAGCAACTAGAAATCATATTAATATCATGTTAATAGTCTATCAAATGACAGTCCTGACGTTTGGAGCAAATCTTTCATTTGTTTTTCTTTTTTCAGCGTTACAGAGTGTGGGAGTTATTCATCAATTAGTAATACTTTCCCATAATCTTGCATCCTGTTATACTGTGTCATATTTACTTTGGAGAGGGTACAGGTAGGTAATCTTTCTCCTTTCTCATCTCCTTTCAACAAGTGTTGCATGCACACTTACTGGTTGCTAAGGAATACAAAGATTTTTTTCTGTAAGCTCTCAGATGGTAGATTGATTGCATTAATAGTCTCAACTCTTCACTTTTTCCTGAAGCCACTCTCTACCTTGTGAATTCCTAGTGCCTCTCAATAAGTAGGGGGTAGGGATGAGATGGGGGCGTGGGGGTGGCAATCTAGTTCCTTATCCCTTGAATCTGGGTTTCCTTTAGGCCTACTTCATCCAATATGATCTGGAAATGAGTGTGTCAGTTCCAAGCCTAGCTCAGGAGGCATAGAGTGTTTTCCTCTAGAGCTCAAAGCCCTCGGCCCTTTGCATGAGAACCACACCTGGGTTAGCTGCCTGGAAAACTAAGTAGTAAAACCAAGTCATCTCAGTTATTCCAGAAGGGGCCAACCTAGGTTAGCCAACAAGATATCCATCTTCTTATATGTGAGTAAGCCTGTCTTCTGTGTATTTTTGACTTTTTAAATTTTGTTACATAAGTGTCACCTATATGTATCAGCGTTTTGGAATTTTATATTTACTGTGTAGCCTATTACTGGGCTAAGCTTTAAGTGAGTGTATTCTGTATTCCATGCAGAGCAATTTGTTAAATAAACCTTATTAAGTATATTATTTAAATCTTCTTTATCTTTGATTAATTTGGGTCTATTTGATCTGCTGATTTCATAGAGATTTTCATTTTCTTGAAATAATTCATATAACTTTTTCTCAACATAATTTTCAATGTCTTCCAGTAGACTCTATCAATCAGTTTTAGCTTTATACACAGGTAGGTGGTCCTGAGTTACTATGGTTTGATTTACGATTTTTTTTTACTTCATGATGGTGCAAAAACAACATGCATCCATTAGAAACCATACCTCAAAGTTTAAATTCTGATGTTTTTCTGGGTTAGCAATATGAGGTATAATACTCACAGGTGATACTGGTCAGTTGCAGCCAGTGGTAGCGCCCAAGCTGGCACGTGATCACAAGGGTTCCCAGCCCATGCATTTCCGACTCACAATATTTTCAATTTACATTGGATTTATCTGTACATAACTCCATCCTAAGTTGAGAAAGATCTGTATTTCAAACTTCAATGTTAAGTGCATAAAGTTGTTTTTTTTAAAAGATTTGTTTATTTGTTTATTATTTATTTATTTACTTATCTATTGTTTGTTTGAAAGAAGGTGAGAGAGAGAGAGAGAGAGAGAGAGAGAGAGAGAGAGAGAGAGAGAGAGAGAGAGAGAGAGAGAAGGGCCCAGAGCATTCTATATAGTTGTACATTATTAGTTGTGTCTTGGTTTCATTCCGCACAGGTGGATGTGGGATTGAGCGGAGAGGGAACCAAACTGGGGGCCTCCCACATAGGAGGCAAGAAACTTTGCTGCGGGGCCATCCCAGTGGTTACCAGTTGCACTGTAGTTCAGCATATGGGTTTGCATGGGCTGGGGCTGGGAATTGAACCCTGGACCTCTCAGTTACGAGGCAAGTGCTCAACTACTGAGCTATCCTGGTATCCCTTTAAGTGAGTAAAGTCTTATTTCTAATTATTTTTTTGATAGAGTAATAGTTTTCTGATTATCATTTTTATGGTTTTCATTTTGTAGTCTATTTTCATGGTATTAATATTATTTCAGTTTTTAAAGTTAAGTGTATGCTTGAGAGTTACCTATCTTATTTAACTAATATTTTTTTTTTATAAAAAATATGGGAGGATTGGAAAACATATATTTTGTCTCTTAGTTTACCAAAGGAATTATTGGTACTATTTGAAAGATTGAAGCAAATAGATTGTCTCTGAGATTGAGAAAGAAATAAGAGAAAATACAATATACAAAATGAAAATGAATAGCTAAATTATAAAGATAATAGAAGTTGTAAGTTATAAAAGAATGCTAAGAGTAGCCATAAAGGAATAATTAAATCATAGATGACACATTTTTTTGGAAGAAAATATGAAATGCCAAAATTGGCACAAGAAGAAAATTCAAATAAACCAATGGTTCTTAAAAACCTTGGGTTGGAAATGGAAAATCTTCCCAAGTCGGCGTCAGGCAAAGATATCATGGTTAAGTTTTAGCAAATGTTAAATTTATAGATAACACTTTTAAAAGTTTTTCTGGATACTGGCTATCTGAATATTGCTGTGATAGTAGTGTATATTTAAACCTAAACTTGATGACAAGAAATGAAATCATTATCCATTTTATAAATGACCATAGTAATAAAAATTCTACACAAAAGAGTTGTATTTTTAATAACTAATATATCATGATCAAAGGTTTAGCCCAGTAATATAAGGGTATTACAAAATCATGAATTGTATCAATCTAACTTACCACACCAACAGAGTACTCAGTTAACATTTTTGAGTGCTCTCTTTTTATGCATAAACTGTCATTTTATATGAGTTCAGATTCCAGGAGACTTTTAAGTTTCTATTTACTTTGTCACTGGAACAGAAGCTATATTCATTGATATTCTAATGCTGAACAATCCCTGCCTTTCCTGGAAAAAAACAAATCAGTTTAGCCATTATTTTAATACATTGTAAGATTCAGTGAGTTAATATTTTATATAGGATTTTTCATTTGTGTTATTTGCTTATAATTTTATACTTCCCTATTACCTTGTCCAGTTTGGGTATCAAAGATATACTAGCCTCTCTGTTCCTTAATATTATATTCTGTAGAAGAACTTATTTATATTTTGGGGTTATTTATTTCTTGAATGAATGTAGGAACTCACCTTTGAAATTATTTGGGCCCACATTTTATTTTGAGAGAGAGGGTAAATAGTGTATATTTTCAACTAATTTCCTAAATAGTTATGGGATACTCTGTTTTTCTACAGCTTTTGAACTAGTTTTAATAAATTGTATCATTCTAGAATATAATTTTTCAGATTTATTGGTGTTCATTTTAATTTTTATTACCTAAATTTATTATTTCATTAATTTAAAAATACCCATATATCTTTAGTATAGTATATTTTATTCCTATTTTTTTAAGATTTATTTTTATTGTCTTTGACAGAGAGACAGAGAAAGACAGAGAGAGACACAGAGAAGGGTGAGGGCCCAAAAAGCAGTCTCCATAGTTGTACATTAATTTTTTATATAGTTTGGTTCCACAGGTGGGCGCGGGGCCGTGCAGGGCATAAATTGGACTGGGGGCCCACCGACATGGGAAGCACATCCTGGGTGAGAGCCAAGCTGTGTGCCTCCAACATGGGAAGCTCACCCCAGTGAGAACTGAACTGGGGACACGCCCCAGCATATGGGTCCGCATGGGTCAGTACCGGGATTAAATCTTTGGACTCTGGGGCTATAAGACAATTGCTTAACTAGCTGAGACATCTTGGCATACCCTATTCCTAATATTTTTTTGCTTTCCCTTTCTTCTTATTTTTTTCAAAAAGATTTACTTTATTGTTTTTGACAGAGACAGAGACAGAGACAGAAACAGAGAGAAGGGGGAGGGCCCAGAGCAGTCTCCATAGTTGTATGTCATCAGTTTTCAACATGGTTTCGTTCCACACAGATGTGTAGGGGGTGGGCTTGGGGGGCAGCATGCAGGGAAGAAACCATTCTGGGGTCTCCAGAATGGGGGGCATACCCACTCGAACCAGGGGCCAAATTGGGGTAGGGTGAGAACTGAACTTGGGGCCTCCCGCATGGCGAGTGCACCACAGTTCAGCATATGGGTCCGTACAGGCTGGAGCCTGGATTCGATCTTAATCTGCTGAGCCATCTCAGCTTCCCCTCCTTTTCTTCTTTTATTTCTTAATAATACCAGAAATTTATCTCTTATATTAGTCTTTTTTGGGTGGTATTTAAAAAAAATTTACCATCAGCATAGCATAGACATCAGATAATCAAAAAATGCACTTCTTTGACTCGTGTGTTATTTAGAACTATATTTAAATTTTTTTCCAGAATGGAATACAGCTAACTCTTGAAAAGCACAGGTTTGAACTGTACAGGTCCAATTATATGCAAATATTTTTCAATAAATATTGTAAATATCTTTGTCTGTCTTATACAAAATGTTGTTTGACTATGTATGTTATTGGTAAGGCTTCTGGTCATTAGTAGGGTATTAGTAGCTAAGATTTTGGAAAATCAAAAATTATATGTAGATGTTTGATTATGTAGAAGGTAGACACTACACCCTCAACCTCCATGTTATTCAAGGGTCACCTGTACTTGAAAGGTTGTCTTTACATTGATATGTAAGTTTTGTTATAATCAGAGTTTAACAAATGTTGATACTTATTTGTACTTACAGTCCATGGTTAATGTTTCATAATGTTCCATTTGTGCTTGGAAAAAATATACTCTCTCTGTTTATGAGGTATAAATTTTATTTATAGCTTTTAAATAAAGCTTGTTGATTAGCATGTGCATACATGTTCTAGTAATTACTGAGTATTATATTAGAATTCTTATTGTGATGATGCATTTGTTAATGTTTCCTGTATTTTAGTCAATTTTTGCTTTGTATATTGCAGGATGTACTATTAAACATATACAATGTTAGGACTGTTTAATCTTCCAAATGATTGGAATTGTTTTCATTATGTATTCACTTTCTTTATCTGCCAATGTGCTTTTACTTTAAAGTTCTTTTTTACAGTAATAGTTATATCATTCTTTATTTTGTCAATATTTGCCTGTCATCTCTTTATTTGGCATTCACCCTTTCTGTTGTTTTTACAATATTGTTTTGTCTATTGTGAGCAACACAGAGCTAGATACAAAGATGATTAGATTAACGGAAAATTTGTGGTTATAGGTGACCATACTAGCACATACTGACTGAATGTCAACCTTATTATCTCAATTGACATTTCTTATATAGAGTTCAATATATAAAAGTGTTATGGCTCTTGTTTTATATTTCACTCTCTGAATAAAAATACATAATTTCCCACTATCTATCACTTTTTAAATAGAAATAACAATAGAATGGTGTGTACAGCAGAACTCAAGCTGGTTAACCTTTGAGGTGCTGGGGAAAATTAACAATTAATGTTAATTTCCCCTTCTCTTATGGATATCATCAAAGAGGTTTTATGAGTTGGTAAGTCCTATGGCATGTTGAATGCTAATCTGCTCCATCACTCTGCTCTGCTTTATAGTAAAACTCCTTGGGCAAGTTGCCATAATAGTTGTTTTCAGTTTTCTTCAATCATTTCCTTTCATCTTTTCATTTCCACCATACCCCAAAATTTATCTTTCTAATATCACCATGGTTAATTTTTTATCTTCATCTTCCTGACTTACCAGAGTTTGCTATAATTTATCATTTTATTTTTCTTAAGCAGTTCTTTTCACTAAGCTTCTAGGACATGGTACTAATATTTTTTTTTCCTATTGGCTGTTACTTCCTAGTCTCATTTGTTGATTCTTTTTCTTCTTCCTGAATTGTGAGCTTTAGAGGACCTTCAGACTTACTTCTTGGAATTCTTTACTCTTGTCTAAATATCCCCTTCATGAGCTTATTCATTTTACAGGCTTGAGTTCCCACATTTATGTATCTACTCCAAAACTTTCTTCTGATCTAGTGAGCATCTCAACTTGGGTGTTAAATAAACATCTTAAACTTAATGTATTCAAAGCTGAACTCTTTATCTCCCTCCCCTACCACCATATTTGACAAACAAGCTCCACCAGTAGTTTTTTCCAGGAAGATTAATTGTGACATAGTCCTTTGTGTTACACAGAACAAGAAGCTTTGGAGACATTGTTGGCAGAGACAACTCATGATCCCCCATTTTCAATTATTTAATTTGTGACAGATTCTTCTCCACCCACATTGTGACTGGCCATATATATTCCCAGCAAGAGACCACATTTCAATTTATTTTTTTTGAGCTATGTGTGTATGACTTGGTTTTCTCCAATGAGATATGAATGAAAGTGAAGCATGCAATTTCTGCTGCTTCCTGTTCTTAAAATTGTTGCTTGCTCTATTTTTTTTCTCCCTTTCCACAAGTAGAAAATGGGCTCTATTTCTTGAAACTACTTAATTGATTAGAAATACTAATATTTAGTATGGCAGGACCCTCCACCAGGCTTGTCCCTGGGTGACCCTGTTGAATAGTGCCCACCAGCAGAGTCTGGATTGTTTTATTTGTGCCACTCTTTCTTTTTGTCTCATGGTGACAAAAGTTTAACTATCTCCAGGTAATACATCATACTAGACTCATCCCCTTCCAATCATTTTTTTTTTGACTTTGCCTGCGAAATGTATCTAGAATATTTTTTCTAAACCAGTAGTTATTCTAAACCAGCATCATTTCCACCCCCCTCCAGGGCATTTGGAAATGTTTGGAGACATTTCTCATTGTCACAAATGAGGTGAAGGTTTTCTACTGCATCTAATTAGTACAGATAAGAGATGCTGTGGACTACTCTACAATGTGCAAGACAATCATGAAATAAAATTATCTGGCCCAACATATCAATAGTGCCATGGCTGAGAAACCCTGCTCTAGAATTGAACCACTTCTCATCACCTTTATTGCTTCCTGCTGCCAGCTTTTCTCACCTGAATTGTTGCTATGTTGCTACCCAGAATTCCTGTTTCCACTTTTACCTCCTTATAACCTGTTCTTTGCTGCTCAGCCAGAGTGGTCTTCTGAAAACTATTATTTCACTATTTCACTTATCTACTTAAAATCTTCCAGTTGTCTCTCATCTTGTTCAGAGTAGAAGCCAAAGTTCTTAGAGTAGCCTACATGGCTCTGCATTGTTTGATCCGCATTCTCTCACCTATTTTCCACTCTATTCCAGTTACATCGGCTTCCTTGTTCTTCCTCAAAAGACCAGACACATTCTTGCGTCAGGATTTCACCTCCAGTTTCCTCTCTTTCTGGACTACTGTTCCCAAGGAAGTCTACATGGCTTTCTATCTTCATTAAGTCAATGAAAACTTTATTGATCTTATTCTCTTCCCACAACATTTTAAACCTGCATTAACTTGCTTTGTTTCTTCTGTAGCACTTACATCATCTAGCACACTATATATTTTACTTTTGTTGTTTATTTTCTATCCCCATATCACTAAAATACTATTAGCATGAAGACAATGATTTTTGTTACTTTTGATCATCAATCTGTTTCCTGTGTCTAGTATGATCCCAGCTACACTGTAGATACTCAGTAAATAAATAGGTGTTGAATGAATGAATGAGCAAAATTATCTTGGCTGTAATATCATACATTAAATAGTGTGGCATTTGTTTAGGAATGTTTACCTGTCTCTCATTGTAGGTGATTTGCACCTTGTTGCTTAGACTTCTAACTGACATGCTTTGGTTCTATAACAGCTGTTTCAAAGATATTTTAGATGTTAAATGTTTTAGGATACACATTCTTTCTAACTTTCTTATGGGTTATGATAGGTTTTATGATGTGGCTCTTCAGCACCATGAGACAGTCTAAGCTAAGTTGTTCCTTGCATAACTTGCCATTATGTCTCTTTCCCTCTAGGATCACCCAGGTCCTGCTGTTTTGTTTTTATGCTTTGATATCAGGGACATGATGAGCGTCACCAATTTTATGCATTTACGGCTTAAGCACTTCAATAGGCAAGTGAAGTTGTTTAAGAAGATGTGCTCCTAAACAGCAAACCATTTATGTTTTTTCACCATTTGTCTTCCTACTTAGGACCCCTAATATGTCCCAGTTTTATGTGAAAAGAAAAAAGCAGGATGTGACAAGATGTGTCATCTCTTAGTGTTCGATGGGGTTCCTTTGGTGTTGTACACAGTTAGCTCACCTACAGATGGCTTTAAAGGCACCACTAAAGCAATTGGATACAATTGACCTGAAACTATCTGCACTAGTCCTTGAAAATCAATTAACTAAATGTACCCATGACAACCCGAAGTTGCTTATGTTATGAATGATCTTAAAAATGCTAAATGTAGAAAGACTGTATTTGATTTCCCTGCACCCCATCCAGGACTAATTACTTCAGAGTAAAGTCCTCTGTACCTATAGCATACCAGGCCCCTGTCCCATTTTCATTTAACATAACTGAAGTATATCTTTCGTAGAGAGGCCTTCAAAAAGTTAACCAGGAGAAGACAATAAAAATAGAAATATTAGGTGCTTTTTCAGGCTCAGGGCATAATATCAATGAAATCCAATTAAATTTCTTGAAATATCAGGTAATACTGAAACAAAATTTTATGTTTGGTGCACATACTTCATGGAAGATTTAATTTAGGAAGGTAAATTAGAATCTATATAATTTGAAAAGCATTTGGCTTAAATTACTGGGGGGAGGGATCATGATATAGTAGCTTTTATTCTGGAGTATATGCATTTGGATTTTATGAAGTAATTTTATAGTTTTGATGTAACAAGAAAGTAAAGACTTTTTTTAGATGACATGATTAAAAGGACTCTGTGATCTGTTTTTCATCAGTGCATGACTGTTGGCTTTTTGTTTTTGACATTATAAGAAACATGATACTCTTCTATTGTTTAATAAAAAAAAGCCATTATTCTTGAGTTACTTAGGGTTGAGGTGAAATTCAGAATTCATGAGACCATACATGAGCGTGAGATAGAAATTCATATCAAAATGTATGTTTTCATAATTCTAAGAAATATAGAAAATCATCTTTCTTTGGTCTCTATATTTCTTGTCTGTTTGAGGAGCAAGGTTAACTAGGAACAGGAAAGAGAAAAACCTAGCTTCGCCAGGAGAAGGCATTAGTTCCTGGAGGGATAGTAAATTTAAATGATGTAATCATACTCCACATGTTCATAAGAAATGCATTTGTTAAGTAACATTGTAAGTTATTTTAGGTTTTTAATTCCCCCCCACCAAATCTTTCACATATTGCTCCTGTAAAAATTTTTAGTGGGTAGCCATTGCATTTTCTTTCTAATTTTCTTAACTGTTGTATGTGCTCTTAATAATAACACAAGTTTCTCAATTTTGCAATAACCATTTCACCTTTCTAAATTACATCATCCACCGAAGCTAATAGTCTGTCTTAGAATTGACCACTACTAATTAAAGATTGGTACAAAATCATGATTGCTATTTTTTTCTTATAAAATTTCTCTATTAGATTCTCTTTTTTAGGAGTGGGGTACTTTTAGTAATTAAAAGAAAAGACAATCTTTCATCTAATACTGAAGTGTTCTATGACTTAAGGGAAGGGCTATCCTCTCAATTATAGTTTTCGAAAGTAGGATTTGGCCAGTTATTGTCAGCTGACAAAGAAAAGGAGAGCTGGAATAACCAAAAGACTTTCAGAAACATAACTTCATCTCAAAGGGAGCAACCTTCAAAATCTAGGTAGGGCAATAATGCTGTGAATATTTGTGCCATTTGTTGTTAAAATAATACAGATGGCATTTTTGAAATATAGTAATGGACTTTTATTGTTGTTTTTCTTGAATGTGCTCTTCCTCTTATTCAGAGGCCTTCATTGCTTTAGGGGCATTTGTGGTTTTGTTGCAGTAAAGCAAATATGAAGAGACCATGGTCATGTTTTGATTTCCCGAATGACCTTTGAATCATATTTATATTTTAAAAAACAACCCTTGAGGAATATAAGTATAGAATTTAACAGTAAGTCAAAGTGTAGTGTAAACAAAGGCTATATGTACCTGAGTTCCTTCCCCAACCACCCTGCTGTGCATACTTAAGCTCCTAGTATTGAACCTTGGGTAAAGGAGGAGAAAAGTATGACCTTTGATAGGAGAAAGACTCAAAAGGCAAAACAGTGAGTCTCTAATAAGATATTTAATTAGAAATATAATTGGCAGTAAAATACCATCTTTGTGTAATGAAAGCTCTCCTAATGGCCCCAAAGATTACTCCTTGTTAACTGTATTAAGGATGACCTATTAATTCTACTTGTATCACTAATTCATTTACAAGTGACCACACTCAGGTTCTTCACTGCCAACACATTTCCAAAGATGAGTGTTAGAAACATGGAGTTTCCTTGTTGCAATGAAGTCTGACCTAGAAGCATTTTTGGAGGCTAGCCTGGCCTGTTAAGAGAGGGTGTGAGGAACAGCCACTAATACTCATATGGACAGCATTTTGGCCCCTTGCACTCAAGTAGTTCATCTATAGTTGCTGCTTCTCAACTTACTTGATTCCAATGCTTTCTGTTACTTAAGGAGACAAAATTTAGTAATACAAGCCATTGAATCACTTGTTTGGCCATTTGGGACTCAGTAGATCAATATTTAATTTGATTATTCAATGCAGTATATTTTTAATAAAAGTATATTTAGTATGGTTTTCAAACTGTTTTCTTAACATGAAATAATCAAAATAATATTCTTTAAAAAAATTCTTAAAAAAATTATGTAAATAGTAGCACAGGTAACTCATGTAAATATGTTTGTGCATACTTGTATACATATCAATAATTAGATAAAATAGTTTCAGTTACCTCATACTTATTTATTTCACACACAAATAGTAAAAATAGTCACACATTTAACTCACATAAGCATATATATTTGTACACACACAGAAATGAATAACTGCAGATTATATGGACATTACTACTGAATAATTCTAAAATTGTCAGTTCTTTTCTGTGATCAAAATAGGTATAATGAATGAAATATTTCCTAGCTATGCTTTCTATATTTATGACTTAGTTAAGTAAATGATCCTGTCTTTGTTATGAAATACCCTGTGCCTTAAATTAGAGTCCTTCAGACACTGACTCAAGGCAGGGATGAAAGTGTGAGATGTCTGTCTGGGAAGTATACTGGTCAGAGATTAGAGACTAGAAACAGAAAGAAAGTAAGTATTTAAAGACTTGTTATTAAGCAGGTTGCCACTTGGACAATTGCAGCTCAGTCTCTCTAGGAATGCTGAGAGAGAGTGTGTGATGCTCATCCCCACTGAGGGTCAAGGATGGTGGGCTAGTTGTCCAACTTCCCTCAGTCATTGGCTGAAGGCTGCTCCTGGAATGAGGAAAGAAAGCATTAGTTCTCCAGTTCTTGTGACCTATGTCTTGCCTGGGCTGAGTGAGTAGCCTTTGTTGGCCTGAAAAGACTTTTAGGCAAGAATTACTAGTTAAAAATATTAAAAAGCTTGAGCCAGTACATATGCAGGAAGTGGTATTTTAAGTTTGCCTGGTAAAAATTGTGAAGAAGAACATGCCAGGCAGAAGGAACAAAGTGAACTAAACACACTAAGAGGGAGAGTGTTGGGTGCCTTAAAATAACTGAAAGAAAATCAGCATGGTGGATTCTGGCAAGCTACAGAGAGCATATCATAAAATGAGGATGGACAGTTTATGTTAAACTTTACTGACCATGTTTAGGATTTGGATCAGATCCTATGTGGAACAGAGAAGTGGAAAGGAGTTTCCAGCTGGCAGGATCATTAAATTTTAAGATTACCCTGAAGCTATCTGGATAATGGGTTGGAGGGAGAGAGGAAAGTGTACATAGTAGAGGAAGGATGTCAAAGGAGAGGATTGCACATTCTAGGATGTAGGTGATGGTAACTTAAATTAGAATGGAGAATGGGAAAAGTGGATGATTTTAAAATACATTTTGGAAGTAAAATTAAAAAATTTAATGATGGTGATGGTAAAGAGAGAGCACATTTTTCTGTGCTAGTGGACCAAAGGGGATGCCATTTGCTTAGATGGAGAAGTCTGAAAAGAGAAAAGCTTTGGGGGTAAAAATCTAGTGATCAGATTTGGAAAACTTAAATCTGAATTGTTGCTGAGACACATAAGGGAAAATGTGAAGTAAGTTACAGAGGAACACATGCTCTGGGTTGAGAATGTGATTCTAGAAGATAGGGGACACTTTTCTGTAAATCACCAGGAGTGTCAGAAATGACTTTTCATGCTCTGATACAGACAATTCAACAAGAAAAATGGAGTCAAAGTAATTTAAATGGAAAACTAAAAGTAAAATTTCACATTTATGTATAAGTTCCTTATTCAGTAGATAGAAAGCCCATGAAATATTTTCCTCAAAACCTGGTGCTGTAAAATTTAACTTCGCTTTATAGCATCAGTAATTATCTCATGCTTTCACATGATTGATTTAACATGCTATTTATCCTGGGGAAACTATGTGTTGCTTTTTGTACATGGTAAGTAGTAAAAGATGGTGGTTTTGAGTTGTTCTGTAATTGAATAGACTCTTGTTCTTCAGGATTTATTCAATTGTAATGTAGAAAAGTATCCCCTCAACAACATACAACCTCCTACTGTTGAAGTACTAGGTTAAATTAAGGAACTCCTGAGCTATTGGTGTGGGTGGGAGAAATTGTAGTCTAAAACAATAATTTCTAGAATCGGGGGGAAATGGTGCCGAGCAAATTCTATGAGCCCACAAATCCCCCAAATAGGCTCAGATCAGAAACACATAGAGTCAGGAACAAGTATTGGTGTATAGCACAAAAAACCGGCCCAGGGCAAGAGCGTAGGGATAACACAAGAATAGAACTGGCTGTTGGAAACCGGCCTGTGTTGGTCTTGTGAATAATGGAGGAAGGCTCATCGGCTTCAGGAGCAATAGCTGACCTGCTGGACTCCAGAGGTGACTTTATTGACTGCAAAGCATTGTGGCCTTTTGTTAATATGTGTTTTATAATCTCATCTGTTACGAATACCTGATTATAACCCACCAGGATCACAACCACCAGTAGTGTCACAACCAGAGGAAACATATCCAACTCCAGAAGCCTTGAAAATACAAACCTATATTTTGAGCTTCTTTTAGAGGGGTAGCTAGAGTAGTTTTACATTGCATATCATGCAGAAAGCTTTGTTAAACACCCCACTTGGGTAGCTCTTCCTTTCCCACACAACTGCTGCTCAGAAACCTTTTCTCCATTTTTTTACCCCTCAGTCTGACCTCTGCCCTCCCTCTCTCATGTACCAGCATGTTCTACAACAGGGGTGTCCAAACTTTTGGCTTCCCTGGGCCACATTGGAAAAAAAAGAATTGTCTTGGGCCACATATATAATACACCAACACTAACTATAGCTGATGAGCTAAAAAAAAAAATCACAAAAATAATCTCATAATGTTTTAGGGAAGTTTACGACTTTGTATTGGGCCACATTCAAAGCTGTCCTGGGTCACATGTGGCTTGTGCCTGCGGGCTGGAAAAGCTTGCCTACAACACTGGAGATTCCAGAAATGAATCCAGTACACACACAAAGAGTGCGTATTTCCTGTGGAGAGAAAAGACAGGGAAAACTTATACAATGAGGTAATTTTCTATTATTTTTCTATAAATTTACATATAAATATTTACCTTATTTAGTCAACATCTATGATGACTCTCCCACCCAAATGTAATACTGGTATGAAAACCAGAAAACCTAGGTTCTGTCTTATTTCTTGACATTCAGCAAGTCAGTCTATATTTTGAAACCTTGTTTTCTAATTAATCAATTTAGGAATACTTGTTCAACTTGAATAAATCTTTTTTAGAAAACCTTTGCAAAAGTATACTAGCTAACGAGTTTCTAAGAATATATAGAATTATATGAGTCAACATTAGGAGAGTACAATTAGTTCACATGCAACACTTGGTATAAAATCTGGCATAGAACTGGTCTATAATAAATATTTATGGAATGAATTGAAACCCTAAAATAAGAAGTACCAAGTTCATCATT